>JAQIFY010001885.1:0-13810 GCA_028533085.1 Varecia variegata | reverse complement strand
GCAGTGGCTGCGAGTCACACACTCGGGGGGTCACCCCGCCAGCCCGCCTTCAGGCAGCCGTGTCAGTGGGGAGAGCTTCCGTTCCTGGTTCTCCCTCTTGCTGTCTCTCTGCCTTGGTTCCTCTTTGTGTCTATTTCTCCGTCTGTCTGTCTGTCCTGCCAGTCTCTCTCCCTCACTCTCTGACCCTTCTCACTCTCAATCTTTCATCACCTGTTCATTCTCCCACTCACTTGTCTGTTCGGCATTCACTGCTGAACCGGTTCTTCCTCCTCACTCCCCACACCCCTGGGCTTTTCCAGCTGTGCTCTGCACCTCTGGAACCACCTACTCCAGTTTTATGGGGACAAAGAGAAAACAAAACAAAACAAAACAAACTTGCAGGAGCTCCTGAACAACTCGCCAGCAGATGTCAAACACCCATGGCTGCCACCAGTCTCTGGGCAGGTGAGGCAATGACAGCTGCCCTTTCTCGAGTCGTGGGGATACAATTGTTTGTGGGCCTGGAGCCATCAAAGCTGCCATCCAGTTCTCCTGAAAGTTCTGGTGCCATCTGTTGCTGCCAGAGGCCAGCTGCGGCAATGTTCCCTCCAGAGGGGGGCTCACCCCAGGAAGGAGGCAAAGGAGGAGCAGGGGCCACTGTCTTCTGGGGCACAGGCATTGTTTTCTGCTCCCCGATACCATTGGTCTGTGACATGAAGATGTCAGGGCAGCTGGGACTGGGTGAGGGTTACAGAAGTCAGTACTCAGTTTCTTCATCTGTAGAATGGGGCTAATAATACCTACCTAATGGTTGCTTGGTGAGGTTTAAAGGCGTCAATACATTATCCAGAACCCAGCATGCGCTACTTAAATGTTAACTATGAGCAGTTTGGTGTTGTTATTATCACTGATGTTATTGCTTTGCATTCCAGCTGTGTGATGTTGGGGTTTACCTTTCTGAGCCTGTTCCCTCCTTTGTAAAGTAGGAATATAATCCTTGCCACCCAGGGGACTGGGAGGGAGTTTGTGGAAAGCAACTCCCACAGTGCTTACCTTTCATTAGGTGCAAAGTTAAGCTCTATTCTCCTTTCCCTCCTCCCGTCTCTCTTCCTTTATGTAAATCATCAGGCTACTGAGGCGTGCAAATCTAGAAATAAAGCCAGAGCTATGCACTTGTCCTTTTACTCAGACTACACTGAGTCCCTGGCAGACAATGCCCAGCTTTGCAGCTCTGTCTGAATTTCAGCTGCGGATTCTAAATCTGTTTGTCACCCTGAGTTTGCTGCTCTGTTGATCCCCCATGGAGCAGTGTTGCTTGTACCTACTACTTGGAGGAGAAGAGCCCATCACAGTCTCAAGACGGGGACATTTCGTAGCTTCGTAGATTTCCTCCAGCTGCATCCTGGTTCACTCAGCAGAGACTTTAGCAGGCTAGAAACGAAAGGTAGTGCAGAAACACAAAATGTGCTTTCTGAGAGCCATCAGGCAGGACTGTACCAGGAGGCTGAGTCATCCCAGATGATGAGGTCTCCCTTGGAGCTCATCTTAATGCCTCCCACAACTTATGTGCACTTTAATGCACCCCTTATTTTTCTTGCGGGGTCTAGATTATCATTGGAGAATAGCCCAGATGCAAATCTCTCCAGGACACTGTAACTCCTGGGCCTCTGCCCTGGCTTAGCCGCCATGGTAGAGCATGTATAGCAGGGATGGGGTCTCCAGGCGCCCCCTGCCCTGAGATCCTGCACTAGAGCTCAAGCCTGTTCTCACATGAAGCCTGCAGGTGGCAGCAGCTCCTGAGGCCAGGAATATCAGAGGCGGAGCAGACGCAGGGAGAGTGGCTTGCAGAGGGGGAGGCTGAGCCGGAGCAGCTTGCTTGGAAGTGCCTGGGTTAGCGTGGGGCCGAGGAATCAGGAGGCAGGTGAGCAGCCTGGAGGGCAGACCAAGACAGCAGGTCAGCGCTAGGGAGGGCCAGACAAGGGGCAAAGTGTGCAACCTTGGCTCTGCAGCCAGACTGCCTGGGTTCCCTGGCTCTGTCACTTCCTAGCTGTGTGACCAAGGACAAGTCACTTCACAGTTGCCCCATCTGTAAAATGGGAACCCTAATAGTACCCAAATCAAAAGATTGTTTGGAAATTAAATGAGAAATTACTTATCAAGCAAGGTAAGTACTCACTAAAGATGAACTCTAATCCTGAGTGAAAAGTCCCCTTGGTCAAACAGCGAATGACACTATAGAAACCCCTGCTGTGGCTCCATGGTCTTCTCCAAACCACGGTAGCCACCCAGCTGGGAAGTGGTGGATGGAGCATCAGCAGGAATGACAGGTCCAGCATCCGGGGACACAGGTGGGGTAATGGGACAGAGTCCAGGTGGCAAGCGGGCCCTGTAGGAAGCGGGTCTGTGCCTCTGAGCACTGTGGCTCCTTCTTGTCCAAACCGGCAGGGGTTAATCCTCAGGCACTGAGGTCTTAGGGTCTGCAGGGCTGGGCAGGGGTTCTTGACTAAGTGGGAGGGGAGGGGACAGGGAGAAAGCAGCCGAGGACAAGCTGCCTTCTACACAGTTAGCTCTTGACAGCACCTTTTCATTAAACCATCTCTTTTCAAAGGCTCCGGTCCCCAGAGTAATTGAGGCTTTGGTTCCCTGCACTGCTGTCTGCTTCTCTTCCGAAGAGCTGCCTCGGTGCCCTTCTGAGCCTCTGACAGATTTTCAGAGCAACAATTATGGAATCTAAAGATGCTTCTGGGAGCGAGTGCGCATTTAGCCCCCTCCCGATGCCTGGCGTGCCTCAGGCCTCGGGAGGGGTGGGTTTCGTCACGGCTCAGCCTGCTCAGGAGCAGGGGCTGAGTCGCAGGAATCTGGAGAAGTGAGCAAGCTCTTTAGGTAGAGAAGTGTGCTGGGCTGAAGGAGGCCCCCAGCTCCCACCCTGCCTCCCTCCCATTCTTCTCTAATCCCTGCGCGCCAGTGTTGTGCTGGCTTTGAACTTGAACACCCATAAATGCATTCGTTAGGCAGATAGCACTCCATCAAGGAGGCTCTGGGCTCTGCCTGCAAAATAGTCGTGAAGGCCAACTACAGGGAATCAGAGGCTCAGGCCGGCCTGTGCAGATTTTGAAGGCTGTAGATTCTGGCTTCTGGTCAATGAATGAACAGAACAGAAGCCATCTCCTCTCCAAGTGGTGTTGGCCGGTCCTCCTAACCCACTGATGATGGAAAACTCCGTACCGCTGGAGGTAGCCAGGGTTTTCATGTTTATTGGTCTCCAGAACATGGAGACAAGGCCACCAGCTGCACCTGTGCAGGGATATTCAAGTTGCACTTTTATTCTCCATCCGGTGTGGGGGTCACACTGAGAGAATCTCAGCGGAAACCCATCTGGAAGCCCAGCTCTCTGGGGGAATGGGGAGTCCGTGTGGGCAGAGCTATGCACGGGAGAAAGGGGGTCACGCTCTGTACCTCACCCTGCACTCTGCCCTGTGCACACCTAACCTCAGTCTGATCATTGCACTTCACAGCTGAAAAACTGGATACCCAAGAAGGCTGGGGAGCTTCCCTCAGGTTCCAGGGTCTTGGCCCACTTGTGTCTGGATGTGGGCTTGCTGAGGAAGGATGCTCTGCCAGAAGCTTCTGCCACTTTTGTCTTGGGCTGTGGCAACGCTTAGGTACCACCATGCATGTGTGGGTGGTGGGCGTGCACCGGCCCTGGTGCTGGGCGATGGGTCTTTGTGTCTATCTGTGGTCAGGGCTTCTTTAACCACCCACGGGCCGGCCCCTCCCCCTGGGGGCTGAGTTTTTTTCCTGACTCTTTTCTGCATGATCGTTGGCTGGAATTAGGGAACAGGCAACCTCCTTTCTCCCAGAGCCACTTCCCCTCCTCATGTTCCCACCAGGCCCTGGGAGTGCTGAGAAGCCCCAAGTCCCTTTCAGGGTACCTCACCCCATGACTTTATGAGGACAACTCTCTCCCTTTTTAGGGACAGCCACAGACCCCCGAAGCTGCTTTTGCAATGACCTTGCCTTGAGGATTGGGGACACCTGAGTTTCTCTTTTTACTTAGACCCTTATGGACTCAGTCTTTGAAGGGGGGGTGGTGGCATCAGGTAGACCTGGGTGTGAATCCCAGCACTGCCATTCTCTAGCTGTGTGACCTTGTGCAGGTCACCGCCCTTCTCTGATCTTCAATTTCCTCAGCAGTAAAAGAGGATAATAATTTTAAAAATCACAATTCATTAACACTGCTATTTTATTCTCAATGTGTCAGGCACTATTCTAAGTACTTTATATGAATGACCTCATTTAATCCTTGTAATAACCATATGAGATGATTAATATTGTTTAATCCCTATGTTATGGATGATTAAATTGTGATCACACAGGTAGTTAGTAGCAGAGCTAGGATCCAGGAAGAGCAACCTCCACAGCTTCCCTGAGTGTTTATACTTTGCTGTGTCTCTGGAACTCACATGGAGGGTCTAAAAAATAATGTCTGCTTCACCAGGTAAGAAAAAAATGAGATGATGCTTGTATGTGCCCAGTCCCGAGCTTGGCACATAATAGATGCTCATGAAATCTTGTCTACCTTGTCCTCTCCTGTTCCTGGTCCTTCTATTCCCCCATGTGAGCACATGCTGCAGCCACAGCAAAGTGGGGCTGTGACAAGGAGATAGCAGGCTGTGTCTGAGAAAGGCTGGGGGTGGCATGCTAGGTCCCCCATTTCCTTCCCCATCTCCCTCTGCATCTGGGACAGCTGACACCCCGGCTCGCAGGCAGGCATGGATCCAGTACCCCTGGAGCCAACATATAGCTCTGACTGTTTCCCAAGACAGGAGAGTAGGCGAGTGTAGCAACTGCCCGTTGGAGACTGCCAGTAGGCCTGGGGGCCTCAGGGTTTCTGCCATCTGCTCTGGGGAGGTTGCCGGTATCTGTGCCCATCTCCTGACGGAAACGCTGGGGCCAGAGGTCCTGTGGCCTGGCTTCTGGGCCAGTGGAGAGCTGGTAAGGAGCAGACCCATCTCTTGGCATCTCCTGGGTAGATTCTCATTCCCACCAACATAGATAACCAAGTCCCCAGGTAGAAGCCACACGTTCCTGACCTCTTTCTCATGGTTTCTCAAGTCCTCAACCATCTCAAGGGGCCACCAGTTACAGTTCCCCACAGACAGACAGACGTAGCTCGGCTGGACCTCTGGGGAAGTTTCAAGAACCAGTTTGACCACAAAACCAAGAAGCAAGTCTGTTGGGGCCTATCTGGATGAAGTGGTCGTGGTGGCTGTGAGACAAGGATCCGAATTAGTCATGAGAGGAACAGGAGCCAGGCTGGGGGAGCAACACGGCCCGCTGGGCTCTGCTCCAGGGCTTCGGATCCGGCAGGGGTAGAAGCAGAGGCCGTGTTGCAATCTCGTTGTCAATCAACTGGGTCATCTCTTGTGGGAGACACCGTGCAGGGCTGCCAACCCTCGGGTGCTTTTCATAGATGTGGAGATGGTATCGCCCAACTGCCTTTAGCATCTGGCTGTGAGATGACGCTGGGGGCGAGATGGAACGATAGGCACCGGGGCAGAGCTAGTGGCTCTGGAGACACGGGGTGGAGGGGACTGGGTGGAGCCCATGTTTGGACAAGACGGGAGCAATTGTCGGAGGAGCCCCAGGCCGGAGGTCCCCTCTCCAGATCAGAGTTGGCCCCTGGATCTGTTCTCAGGGGAGTGAAACATTCACCACCTCCCCAGTTTAGAAAATTGCCCAGTGTGACACACAGTAGCCAATCACTGGCTTAGGGCTGTCCCCTCCCATCTGGGATATACAGTGCCCTGAAAGGCGATGAGCTGTGGTGGGAAGAACATCGGAGTCTTGGAGCTTTGGAGTCTGCCCAACTTGAAATTAAATCTCAACTCTGCCCTGAAGCATGGGGGTGATCCTGAGAAAGTCGCTTAAATTCTCTGGACCCATTTTCCCCATCTCTGAAATGAAGATAAAAACAGCTTCCCAGCAGGGTGGTTGTGAGAGGCAACAATGATAACATGGGTGAAGGGACGGGATACAGTAGGAACTCAACAGAGGTTATGCACATTTCTCCCTCTTCTCAGAACACACCCTGTCCTGCAGCCACTGCCAGGCTCCCCTCTTCACCTTGGTGGCTGAAAGGCCTCGTTAGCCAGCTCCGCTGCCCAGAGCAGCCATCACAAGCGTTGTCTGCAAAGAGCCAGAGAGCAAACACTGGAGACTTGGCAGGCTGTGAGCGCTGTGCCTCCATCACAACTACTCATCTCTGCTCATGTGGCTCAAAAGCAGCCACAGACCATATCTAACTGAAGGAGTGTGGCTCTGTTCCAATAAAACTTTATTGACAAAAATAGGCAGTGGGCCAGATTTGGCCTACAAGCTGTAGTTTGCCAACCCCTGGCCTGGAGTTCCAAGTCCAAACACCCCTGCCTGGTCTCCCCTCATCCATCCAATCAGGTTCATAATTACTCTCTTAAATGTTCCCTGATCTGATCCAACAGGACTCCCTCTGGTCCTCTGCTCATGAAGTGTTTAGCCTTGCCTCCATGCCTTTGCCCATGCTTATCCCCTGGTTAGAACACCACCCTACTTCCTCTCTGTCCTTCTAAATCCCACCCCTAGGTAACCTCCTGGGCTGCCCTGTAAAATATAGGGCTCAGACCAAGGTCTGTTGGTTCAGCATTGGATAAGTCCATCCTTCAAGGCTATGCTGAGGCCAGCTGTCCATAGCGATTGCTCCCTTTGCAGAGCTCCCACAGCCCCTGCTGTTGGTGTCAGGGTGGTACTCCCATGGGTCCCTGGGTGGAATTGGTGCCCCAGTCTCAATGATGAGCCTTGGAAGCTTAGTCCTCAGCTTTTCCACATCCAACTCACAACAACCTACATCTCCATCCTGCTTGATATCTTTCAGATTTCCTACATGTGTGGATCCAAAAAAGACTCAGGCATTACCTCTTCAAATATTGCATCTTTCCCATTCTCTTTATTCTTTCCTTCTGAAGCTCCAATTGGTAATCTTAACCATTACATTGTATATTCCCTGTCTTTTAACCTCTGTATCAAATTTTCCATTTTTTGGCTTTTCTATTGCATTTGGGGGTAATTTCTTCAAATCTCTCTTCCAATTCATTAATTCTTTCTTTATCTGTATCTAATACATCCATTGAATTTTTAATTTCAAAGATCATTTTTTTCATTTCCAGAAGTTCTTGTTGATCCTTTATAGACATCTACCTATATATTTTGGTAGTCTCTTATTCTTTGATCATTTTTCCCTTCCATCTTTTATTTCTTTAAACATTTCATACAGTTATTTCATAACTTATCACATTATTGTAATATTTGAAGTCTTTGATAATCTAAATCAGTGGTTTTCAACTGGGGGCAATTTTTCCCTTTAGGGGACATTTGGTTATTATGACTGGGGAGAGTAGTGCTACTGGCATCCAGTGGGTAGAAGACTGGGCTGTTAGATATCCTACAATGCACAGGACAGTCCCACAGTAAAGGATTATCTGGTTTAAAATGCTCATAACTCTGAGGTTGAGACATCCTGCTTTAAATTTGTTGCTTGTTTTCTCTGCTGACTCTTGCTCATAGTGACTCATTGCTTTGAGTGTGGTTATTCGTAAGTTTCTCTTTGGTAAATCAGATTGACAACACTTTTCTCCGCAGAGGATTTGTATTAGCTTCTGGCAGCCATGAGGGGGCATCGCCAATCTGGGACCACTTTCCTTTTTTGTCTTGGGTGCTTCCTTACCACGTGGGTAGCATAACCAGACTCACAGGAGAACTGGCAATGTGAAACGTCGCACCTTAGACCCTGATACCCGTGAGCTGACTTTCATAACGCTGACTTGGGATTTCCCCACATCAACTGACAAATGAAGATCTGCCACTGGACACGGTCACCAGCCATGGCTTGTCGGCCAAGAGCCTGGTTTCAGCAATGCTTTCATTGCAGTCCGTCTCGCATTGTGTATGCATGCACGTGACTGTGTCACAGTGTGTTGTCTTAGGTCATTTCCTAGAAGTGAGTAGAAAATGGAAAATATGCCAATGCCTAACCTTAATACAGTTGGTCCAAAGATGGAAAGCATGTGCCTCACTAGGGCCAGGCCTCTGGGATGCCAACACTACACTCCCTTAACTTGGGCTCATCCACTATGTGCTCAACAATGACAGACTGAAATAATGTCTGACATTATGTCATCAGAAATGGCTTTTAAAGGAAAGGCCTAGTTAGGGGTCTTGCCTTTACCCATAATTCCAAAATTCAAAAGCTCTCATAACCAAAAGTTTATTTTGTTGGTTGAGTGCAAACTCATGTGGCAGCAGAACCTGAGCTGACCTGACCTGTGACTATTTATAGTCTTTATATTCAGTGTGAATATTCATGCACTTTGCTGTGGAAATACTGCATGCTGATGGCAAGGTGCTGCCCCAGACTCTGCTAGGAGTGTTATGGAGCATACAGGTTTTGCACAGTAGCACCTAAAAAAACCATAAAATTTCTGATTTTCAAATCACACATGGCTCCTGGGGTTCTGGATAAGGGGTTGTTAACCCATAATATTAACTTTCAGTGAAAGCACTCCCCACCCCCACCACACACATAACGTTTGACCACTCACGTGCTTCGGCTGCCAGCTGATTTCAAGTACATCTTGGATGACAGCAGGGACTGTATGTAGGATGATTAGTATCTTGTGATCATTCCGAGGTGAATGTACAGGGATTTGAATGGACCCATTTCTTTAGGTTCCTTGCCTCCCTCCCAAAGTGCTGGGCATCTATTGAGGGCTAAGCATCTGTTGCATAATTCCTTAACAAATCCTTAGTTAGCATGAGAGACTGTCAAAAACATTTTTTGTTTGTTTTTAAAATTACACCAAGGATACAGGAATACTCTTATTATAAAAACAATGCTAAAAATATACAATGCTATATGAGAAACTTCTCCTTTATCAAATACTCTCACTTCCAACCCCTTGGACACTCCCCACCCCCCAGTAACTCTATCAGCACTTAAAGTACATTTTTCCTGTTGCCTCTCTGAATATTTGTATACATATGCATGTCATTGTATACACTTAAGGTTTTTTAATATAAATGGGATTGTGCTATACTATATACTGTTCTGCAGTTTGCTTTTGTTCACTTCGTTATATATCCTTTTATATTGGTACATCTAGATCTAGTTCATTCTATGGTATAGAAATACTATAGTTTAAAATCATTTCTCTTTTGTATTGATTTCTAGAAGTCATATTGCTGGGTCGAAGGGCATGTACTTTTAAATTTTGATAGGCACTGTCAGATCACCTTTTAATAACCTCCACCAATTTTTAGTACATGACTTATTGTTTTCCTGGTTTATTGCCAGCATTTGATGTTATTAATCTTCTTAACTCTTGCCATCTTGATGGGCAAAGATGAAATCTTTATATTTTAACATGCATCTCCCAGCTTACTTCTGAAGCTGAACATCTTTCTTCATTTGTTTGTTGGACATGTATGTTTCATCATTAATGAATTGTTTATTTAGGGTCTTTGCCCATGTTTCTATGGTACTTATCCTTTTCTTGTTGATTTTTAGGAGCTCTTTATATATGTTCTTTTAATTCATTGTCTTTTTAATTGAGGTGTAGTTTATGTACAGTAATTATGCAGATCTTAAATGTAGAGTTTAAAGTGTTCTGACAAATGTGTACATTTGTGTAATCATTGCCCAAATCAAAACAGAAAACATCTCCATTACTCCTGAAAGTTCCCTCGGGCACCTGTCCAGGCAATACCCAAAGGCAACCATCATTTTGATTTCTATCACTGCTGATTAGATTTCTATCTTCCTGTACTTAATACAATGGGATCATGCAAATAACCTCTTTTATATCTGGCTTCTTTTGCTCAACATACTATTTCTGAGATTCGTCTATGTTGTTACATGTATTTGCAGTTGGTTCCTTTTAATTGCTGAGTGGTGTTTCATTGTATAGATGTAACACACATTGGTTATTCGTTCTCTTATTGATGGACCTATGGGTTGTTTCCAGTTTGGGGCTATTACAAATAAAGTTGCTAAGCACGTTTTACACAAGTCTTTGTGTGGACATATGTTCTCATTTCTCTTAGGTAAATACCTAGAAGCTGAATAACTGGGTCATAGGTATATGTTTAAGCTTTATTAGAAACTGCCAAGCAGTTTTTCAAAGTGATTATACCCGATGTGTTTTAAAAATGTTGCCGTCATTTCCACCTTGTCTGTTACTTGTGTTTTACCATTGTTTATCATGTCTTTTGTCATAGAGATACTTTACATTTTCATGAAGTCACCTGTTATTTGTGGATCCTGGGGCTTGTGTTCTGCACAGGAAGGTTTAAATGTTTTTTAAAAAAAAATCTTGAAAATATTCTTCTAGTTTGTTTTGTACATTTTCATTCTTATTCTACTGAGAATTTACCTTTCTGTGTGATGTCAGAAAGACCTTAATCCTAGCCCAGATCATACAAGGTAGGTGTTGTTACCCCATTTCACCCAGAAGGAAGCAGAGACTCAGTGGCTATGTAACTAGTTCAAGTCACAAAATTAGCAGGGACTGGAGCTAGGATTCAAAAACACAATGTCTCATTTAACGTTGTTTTCTCCTCCAAGACTTTAGGTTTCCATGTATGTCCTTAACATACATTCTGTTAGAAAGAAGAGGAAATAACAATATGCATTTATGTACACACACACACAGACACGCATGAATAACACATATATAAAGAAATACAAGAAGAATAAACCAAAAACTAATGGAGGAGGATGGGAGAGGATTGGTATGGGAATGAAACTTCTCCAAACAGGATTTTTAATATAGTTTGTATTTTGAATCTTTTGTACATGGTTTACATGTTCAAAAAATTAAATCAGGCTAGGCGTGGTGGCACATGCCTTTAATCCTAGCACTCTGGGAGGCAGAGGCAGGATTGCTTGAGCTCAAGAGTTTAAGACCAGCCTGAGCAAGAGTGAAACTCTTTCTCTACAAAAATAGATAAATTAGCCAGGCATGGTGGTGCGTGCCTGTAATCCCAGCTACTGGGTGGCTGAGGCAGGAGGATTGTTTGAGCCCAGGGGTTAGAGGTTGCAGAGAGCTACGTTGATGTGACTGCACTCTAACTGGGGTGACAAAGTGAGACTCTGTCTCACAAAAAGAAAAAAAATTAAATTAAATTAAATAAAAAATAGGAAAAAGAAACTCTCCCCAAATTGGGCACTAACAAAAACAAATCAAGCAACCAACCCTATGAAAGATTTATCTGGGAGAACTGGAAAATGTGAACATGGACTGGAGGCAGATGCCGTGTAGAATTACGGTTAATGTCAGGTTCAAGACTGGGTCTGTGACTATGTAGGAGAACGTTCTTTGGAACAGATGCATCCTGAGGAAAAGGAAGAAGTATTGTGTCGTCTGTAACCTACCTTCAAATGGTTCAGCAAAAACAAATGTTTATAGAACGGGGTAAAGCCAATATGGCAACATATTAAAGTTGTCAAACAGGGCCCAGGCTAGGGTGGGGCCAGTGAGGTGCCTCAGATCCACTCTGCACCTTGCAGACCCCAAGAGTGAGCACCTCCTTCAGTGCCATGCCGGGCACCTTGCGGGTCTCACCCTAATCTTGGCCCTGTGGCTGAATCTGGGTGGTGGGAAAATGGGTGTTCATTATCTTTTTCTTTCAACTCTTCTGTATGTATAAAATGATGCAATGATCCAAATGCCCATCAAGGAATGAATAAACACGTGACATATCCATACAGTGGAATATCATCCAGCCATAAAGGGGAATGGAGGACTGATGCATGCTACCAGTGGATGAACACTGAAAACATTATGCTTGGTGAAAGAAGCCAGTCACAGAAGGTCATATTGTGTGATTTCTTTAATATGATATATCCAGTAGGCAAATTCATAGGGACAGATTGTAGATTAGAGGTTATTAGGGGATTGGAGGGGTGGGAGGGAGTTGGGAGTGATTCCTTAAGAGGTACGAGGTGTTTTCACAGGGTGATAAAAAAGTTTTGAAACGAGAGAAAGCTAGTGGTTGCACAACTTCGTGAATGCACCAAGTGCCACTCAACTGTGCACTTCATAATGGTTAATCGTATGTCATGTGAATGTCACCTCAATTTTAAAAAAACCAAAAAATGACTCAATGACAATGAACAGTTGAGGAACAAAATGGTCAGAAGTCAGGTATAAAAATGATGCCTTTTCATAAGTGATTAAAACAGTGCATGCATGCCAAGGACGAACCCTCGGAATCCTGGCCTGGGCACGGTGTGACAAGGTCACCCCAGGCAGTGTGGGCAGGATCAGGTGATGTGGCTTAGAACTGGCTGCCTTGTGACCGCAGTGCATGCACTTCCCCTCCCTCGGGCCTCAGCTTCTTCACTACCAAATGTTCTCTGGCTTTACTGCGACCGTGCCCACTCCACGCCTTTGGTCTCCCCCAGGGACCCCAGCCACAGAGAGGCTGTGCCGAGCAGGCTTGCCTCCCCTTTCACCTCCCCGTGCACCTGGGCCCAGGTGGCAGAGCTACAGGGAAACGTTCTGCTCTGGGAACTCACTGGCACCTTTCCTGACCTGACCTTAAGAGCAGGCTCCTTGTGGGTGACACAGTGGTGCCAAGTGTCTCACGGGTGATGTTGGTTTGCTCAGGAGGTGTAGTTGATGAAACAGATTCTGAGGGTTCTGGTGCAGGTGGCACTTCCACCTGGCCCTTCTGGAGCCTGGGGACCCTGCCGCTTGCGACTCCAGCACAGAATAGGAGAGCTGTGTGCTCGTGTTTGGGTGTGGGATAAAAATAACTTACTCCATGCCAGCCACTGTGTCAAACACCATGCATGTGCCCTTTCATCCAGTCCCCACGGCCCACACTGTGGGACTATCACTGGGCCCAAGTCACCAAGGCAAGCATCAGACTGGTTGGGCTAGTTGCCCAAGGCACACCTTGCCAGTCAGTGGCGTGGCTGGGATTCAGACCCTCCCTGTCTGACCCCGGGGCCTGGGCTGTCCATGGTGGAGACCCTAAGTCACACACCGTGAAGGGGCAGGAAGGGAATTGCCATCTGCATGCACCACACCGTCTGAGCTCGGAATCCAAGCCGTCTCGCTTATGCCTGCCAGGGACCCCACACGGCAGGCATCCTGGTCTCAGCTCTATTTTGCAGAAAAGTGATCTGCAGCTGAGAGAAGTTCATTTGCCCAAATGCCACACGGCCAGGACCTGAGAGTCGGGACACAAGCCCTCTCTGCCTGTAGCCCTGCTGCTGACCCTGTCTCTACGTGGGGCCTCCCCTGCCACTTGCTTCTCTGAGGAGCATCTTGCTCCGTTTCATGGGTGAGGGGAGCAGGAAGGCCTGTTTCTGTCGGGTGGGAAGCCGGGCAGCCGGGCAGAGGCCTGGCTGTGTCCATGCAGCGTGAGGGGCAGCCTCACCAGGCAAATCTGGCGTGGCCTTCAGGACCCCCGGCTGCCACTGGCGTCTCCTCCTTCAAGGGGTGGCGGCCTGGCTTTCGTGCTCCATGGAGGAAGGAGCGTGCAGGGTGGAGGAGATGGAAGCTTCCAGAAGGGAGGACACCTGAGGCAGTCTGGCTGCCCACAAGCCAGGAGCATAGAGAGGTCTCTGAAGCACTCCAGGGGAAGAACACAGGTGTGGACAGAATTCTCTGGAAACCTTCACATGCCTGGGGCAGGGATGTCACTGGAGCTCCCCCTTCTCTGGAGGTCCCTGCCAAGCAGGGGGCATTGCGCCAGGACCTCGGCTGAGGTCCCTTGTGGGGGGTCTGTT
>JAQIFY010001884.1:0-13810 GCA_028533085.1 Varecia variegata | reverse complement strand
TTGGGAATGATACCAATTGGGTGTCGGACAGAGGTGGGGGGAGGGGATGGGTGTATATCTACATGATGAGAGCGAAGCGAACTGTCAGTGGAATGGACATACTTGAAGATCTGACTCGGGGTGTTGGGGGTGGGGGAGGGGACGGGTGTTTACCTACATGATGAGTGTGATGTGCACTGTTGGGGGAATGGACACCCTTAAGGATCGGTCTCAGGGGGTTGGGAAGGGCATGGGCAATATACTTAACCAGAACGGTTGTACCCCCATAATAAGCTATAATAAATAAAAAATAAAATAAAATAAAATAAATGAAAATTTGGGGTGAAGGGAAATTAAATGTGTTAGCATAAACTGCAATCTTGATGTAGGCACCACCAGAATATTTTTAAAGAAGGAAATTCAAGTAAAATTATATTTTGTACATTTCCTATGTCATTATATATTCCTCAAGACATGACTTTTAATGCCTTTATAATATTCCCTTACTTGAAAGTATAATGATTTATTTAACAATTTGCATATTGTTGATTATTTCAAGTTGTTTCCAATTTTATACTCTTACAAATAACTCTGCCCTGAATGTTACTGGACATAAGTCTTTGTCTCCTCCCTGTTTATTTCCTTAGGATATGTTTCTAAAAGCAGAATTACTGTGTCAATGACCCTCAATACATATAACCAAATGACTTGTCAGAATATGGGCATTCATTTAAAACCCAACCAAGAGTGTATGTAAGGATTATTAAAATTCATTTAATTGTTTATATGACAAAAAAATAAAATAAAATAAACTCTTACCTTAAAAATACAGATCTGTAGCTATTAATTCAGTTCTTGGAAAAAAAAGTGTCAAGAAAGAAACAAAGAATTATAGAAGTAAAATCTCCTTTTAATATGTGGAATTTAAACACTAATTTGGTATTTTGAAATGACCTTACCATTCCAACATAAAAAGAATGGACATTTGTTGGTAGGTCAAAAGATTGCATTTACCATTGGTACTAAACAGGAAAACTAATATTGACCATTTATTAGGAAGACAATGGAAGCATAATATAATTGTAGCATTCTCCTTGCTTTATGAATAATCAATGGATGATTAAGTTGCACAATTTCAATATTTAGGAGGTATATTAAGTTTCATAACACTTAAAACCAGAAAATTATGCAAGCTCTATTTTTATCACTGAAGAGTCATTTTTAATATTGGAGGTTAATTAAATTTGCTGTTCCAAACCATTAAGTATAATATCAATAATACCAGTGGAAGTATATCTCTTTTGGTGCCCAGAAACATAATATTGAAAACCTAGATTAAAAAAAGAAAGAAAGATAAATCCACACCTAACAGATAAGGTATATGCTGTCTGGGGGATAGGCATGCTTGTCAGGTGGTGCAAAGGCAATTTAAGTAACCAGAGTATTTGTATCCCCATAATACTCTGAAATTGAAAAACAAGAAAGAAAAGAGAAAGTAGCCTTTGTCAAAAGTAGAGAAGATGAATATTTGTTACTCATGTGTATACATTTGTACTTCAAAACTTTGCCAAAAGAGAGCAAACCAAGTATATAGACTGTTGAAATTAACCTCCATTGAATTACTGTCAGGTCACCAAAGAAACCTCTTCACTCAGAGGTAGTGCTTGATAGCCCAGATTACTTCATTTACTATAGTGAGGAAGAAAATAAATTATGAATGTTCTGTGACTTTTTATGCTACAGCTGTATGTTATATCTGCATAAATATGTAAAATGTAAAAAAAAAGTTTATTTAGCTTTATAATATTGGGCACATTGATGTTTAAAAACATTCATAAACTGAAGAATTGGGAGAATGACTTACATTTTATTAACAAGCTAAGATCCAAGTCTCTCAGTGTAAGCAAATGGGAAAGTACTTATTTTTGTTTTCTGAATGCATGGTCATATTGCTTGCTTGTTCCTTGTTTGTGTTTATTGTTAAATATATTAAAATATTTTAAGACAAGAAATATTATATTTTTGAATATGCATATTGCATTTCATTTTGTATCCCATTTTGCAGTATGACTAATGTGTGACCAGAATAAATTAACCATAAGAAATTAATTAATATCAATGTTTTCATCTGGGTACATAAATAAAGTCAAAGTTCTTTGATAAATATATATTTGAGGAATGAGAATCAAAGTAATAATTCTCTAACAAACATAAACCTAGAGTCATGAATGACATCTTTGGAAAAAAACAATGTTTTTCTTAACAAACTATGAAGAGTTCTTATCATTCAGTCTTACCTGTTTATTGGGAACATATTCTGAATTCAAAGAAGTATTTTTAAACAGCTTTATTGAGATATAATTCACATACTATCTAATGCCCCTATTTAAAGTGTACAATTCAATGGTTTTTAGTATGTCCACAAATATGTGCAAACATTACAACAATCAATTTTAAAACATTTTTGTCACCTCAAAAAAAGCCTTTTACCCTTTACTTATCACCCCCCTAAACTCTCAATACACCTAATCAACCACTAAGCTACTTTCTGTCTCTATAGATTTCCCTTGTCTGGATTTCCATATTAATGGACAGGATGACATCTTTTGTGACTAGCTTCTTTCAGTTAGTGTAATACTTTTAAGTTTTACCTATGTAGCATGTACCAACACTTAATTTCTTTTCATGGTTGAGTAATATTCCATTTTATAGATACATCATATTTTTGTTTATATCGCTGTTGATGGACACTTAGGTTATTTCCAAATTTTGTCTCTTATGTATAACTTTGCTACAAATGTTTGTGTACAAATTTTTGTGTACACATATGTATTCATTTGTCATTGGTATCTATCTAATAGTGGAATTGCTAGGTCATATGGTAACTCCGTGTTTACTCATTGAGGAGTTGCTAGACTATTTTTCAAATTGGCTGCACCATTATATGTTATGACTGGCAAGTGAGGGTCTGGGTATTTCCACATCCACACCAATATATGTTATCTGACTTTTTTTAATTTCAGCCATTCTAGTATGTCATGTCATATGGTTTTGCTGTGCGTTTCCCTGACAAATAATAACATTAGCATCTTTCATGTGATTATTATCCATTTGCATATTTTCCTTAGAGAAATGTCTTCTCAGAATCATTGCCATTTTTTAATGGGGCTGTTTGTCTTTTTATTATGGAGTTGTGTTATTTATATATTCTAGATACAATTTGCTTGTCAGATATATGATTAGCAAATATATTTTCCCATTCTGTGGGTTGGCTCTTTACTCTCTTGATTATGTCCTTTGAATCACATTTTTTTTTAATTTTTTTTTTTTTTTTTTACTGTTAGTCTATTGCTCTTTCTATGATTACTGCATTTCTTTTTTTTTCTTTTTTTATTTTTTGTTTTCATTTCAGCTTATTATGGGGGTACAACAGTTCTGGTTAGATATATTGCCCATGTCCCTCCCATTCCCCCGAGTCTGAGCTTCAAGTGTGTCCATTCCCCAGACAGTGCACATCACACTCTTCCTGTAGGTATACACCCATCCCCTTCCCCACACCATCCCCCCAAGTCAGAACTTCAAGCATGCCCATTCCCCAGACAGTGCGCATCTCACTCATCATGTCCAATTTATCTATTTTTTTCTTTTGAAGCTCATGCTTTTGATGTTGTGTCTAAGAATACTTTGCCAAATCCGTGGTCTTTAAGATACTTCATATTTTCTTCTAAGAATTTTAGAGTTAGTTTTCACATTTAGGTTGTTAATTCATTTTGAGTTATTTTTTTATATGAAATGACTTAAGGATACAACTTCATTTTGCAAGTGACTATCCATTTGTCCCCAAACCATTTGTTGAAAAACTATTCTTCCATTGAATTATCTTGGCACTCTTGTTGAAAATTAGTTAACCATGCATGTACTAGTTTATTTATGGACTTTCATTCTATTCTACTGATCTGTATATCTGTCCTTGTCCCAGTGCTACACTGTTTTGATTATTATTGTTCTGTAGTAAGTTTTGAAATTGTAAAGTCTGAGTCCTCCTACTTTGTTCTTCTTTTTCAAGATTACTTTGGTTACTGTGGATTCATTGCAAGTACATATGAACTTTAGAATCTGCTTGTCAATTTTTATAAAGAAATAATTGGAATTTTTGAAAGGGGTGGCATTGATTTTATAGACTAATTTGGGGAAAATTACCTTCTTAACAATGTTAGATCTTCCCATCCAAGGACATAGGATGCATTTCCATTTATGTAAGTCTTCTTAATTTTCTTTTAACAATCCTTATAGTTTTCAGAGCATACGTTTTGCACGTTTTGGTTAGATTTATTCTTAAGTACTTCATTCTTTTAATTCTATTAAGAACCAAACTATTTTTCCTAATTTTATTTTTGGATTGCTCTTTGCAAGGATATAGAAATACAAATGATTGATGAATATTAATCTTGGGTTTTGTAAACTTACTGAACAATTTATTAGTGCCAATATTTTTAGTGGACTCTGTGCATATTAATTGTGTACTCTGTAGCCTTTCTGAACTAAATTATTAGTTCCAATATTTACTTTAGTAGCTTCTATATACAAGACCATGCCATCTGTGAAAAGACATAGCTTTACTTCTTTCATTCCAGTGTGGATGCCTTCTATTTCTTTTTCTTGTGTAATTGCCCGAGCTAGAATTCCCAGTACAATGTTGAATAGAAGTGGCAAAAGCAGACATTCTTGTCTTGTATCTGATCTTAGGGGGAAAACATCTAGTCTTTCACCATTAAATACAGAGCAATAAAATGTCAACCTATTGAAGTTACTCTTTGTGTATGTGATAGACAGTATTATCTAGAAGTTAAGTTTGTGGGAAATGGGATCTTAATATGCCATCCCAAAATATGCCATTTTGGCATAAGAATTATTTTGTGCTAAAGGCAATTGAGAAATATCACACACAGGAAAACTGTCTATCCTACCTCTTTCTGCCCAAACGCACAGTAGAAATTCATCTTTGTGAAGGTGTTTCCTTTCCCCTTTTTCACACCAGGAGAAGAAAAACAACAATTATCACTGTAGACAGAAAATTGGTACTGACCTGGGTCTTCACCAACAAACCTTACTAAATAAATAATCCTTATCTTCCATCAGTTTCCCCCCATGTGTTTATTTTCCCAAATTTACTGTCCCCAGAAGTCTAAACCCCTTTTCCTTAATCTTGACACACCTCTGAAAATGTATTGCCCTCTCTTAAGATGGTATACGTGCCCTAATTTTAAACACCCCTTTGAATAACTCATTACTGAATTCTCCTACTTGTAGAAACATCCCACTCATAAATAAACTGTGTCTTCTTTTCCCTCCTGTTAATGGGTCATTATTAGCTTGCTTCGGGGCCCCAGCCACTAAACATAAGAGGGTAGTGGAAGGATTATTTCCTCCTATATGCAAGTTTTGAGTCAGATCAGACCTGGATTCAAATTCCAGATCTATGGCTTATTGGCTATATAATCTTGGCAATGTTACATAGCCTTTTTGCACTCAGTTTCCTTATCTGAAAATGGAAATTATAATAATACCTTACAAAACAAGGTTAATAAAGATAATGTTTTTTAGTACGGTACTTATTACACAGTAGAGATTTAATTAATTTTAAAATTTGTTATTTTCTTTGAAAGCAAGAGAAAGTCATTCTTCTGTATCAACGATCAGAAAAAATATACTATCCTTAAAAAACTGAAGCTATTATTGAGCAGATTGAGAAGTTAATTAATGTTAGATCTTAAGAATGAGGAAATAAATATATCATATTTTTGTTAGGCAACTCAGATGAAGACTCACTGTCTTAGATGAATAAGTTCATTGGTATGATGAAGAAAAAAATAAAACCCCTAAAATGCATCCTCTTCTCTCTTTTTTTCTGGCAAGTTGTTAGAATTTATTAATAAAGCAATAGAAAAAAGACTGAGAGTATTACATAGAAAACAAATGGTAACACATAGATGTACATTGAGCAACATCTGAATGAAACTTTATAGAGATTCAATTGCAAAAGAGAGAGAAGAGAGAGAAAGAGAGAGCTTACTACTAAAAATAATTCAAATATTCTAACTCAAAAAGTTAAGAGTTCTAAATGGTCAAGTGAACATTATGGTCAGTAGGATAGAAGACCTCAGACTTAGGTTCAGGAAAAAAAAATATTACTTGAAGTTAGGAAAGATAAATTCAGAAATTTTGTGAACAATGGAATCAACTTAAAGACAGATTTTGATCCTCCAGTCAAAAGATGGTACAGACTGAGCAAATTCTATACATGACAGGGAAGAAAAATATATCAAAGTTTTGAAAATTCAACTTGACCTGCTGGAACGAAAATAAGAACAGTAGAAAGGAATAAAAATAAAACATTCAGAGAGATAAGGTCAGGGCCACCTACCGCAGGGAAAAAGTTGCCTGAAAGAAATGTTACTCCTGTCATTGGTGTTCCAAAGGTTATTCTATGTCAGATTAAAAAAAAAAAAAAATCAGGTAAATGGCAAATTTTTAAGGTGGAAAACATGGGACATATTTATATTTATTTAACAATATAAGAATATTGTATAATTCCCAATAAGCTCCCAGACCTCCAGACTTAGTTAAGTAAGGAAAATAGGAAATTTTGCTTTGGGAATCTATTAAAGGAGTTTCTCTACTACAGATAAGTGTGAACAATTCTCCTTCCAGGGACCTAAATAACTCCAGAACAAAGGCGAATATTTGGGGCAGAGAAATACAGAGAAAAATAGAAGATTGTGAATATGGAAAATAAACAGGCCATGAATTCTACTTAGAGAATTATCTGTGGTATATATTGATCAACCTGTTCATGAAAGAGTCAGGGATAGAGACCCATTCAATTAAGCATTGATGGTTTGGAAGCAAAAATGGTTGACATCCATACCCTCATAAAGCCCAGAGGAAGAGAAAAAAAACAGTTTATTGGCAATTACACCACTGCAAATTTTTGAATTTCCGGGAGATAACATTGGCAGACCCAGAAATTCAGATTTCTCTTCAAGGAATGATTTACTGTGCAGCTGTGAGGAATATGGTTTTCTGACAGCCTCTTGCTGTTAGATTCTTTCAAATCTACCTGTACATTCAAGCCAAGGTCACAGTCTCCTCAAGGTGGCCCTAGCCATTGACAACAAAGTGGTGGTAATTCAGGATGAGCTTTTCTGGGAGTGACACCCAGGCAAAGACTAAGCAAGATTGTAATGCTAGGGCCTAGCCATTTCTGCCCAGTTGGGACTTTTCCATTAGACGATATTTGTTCCAGGGCTCCAACATCATGACCTGATGGCTCCTAATAGCTAAACTTGCTTTCTACCTTTTTATTTCACAAGTGTCATTCCCCAATAAACGTTTTGCACCTTGACTTCATCTCAATGTTTTCTTCCTAGAAAACTCAACACAACACAAGGGATAGCAGACTGAACTAAGAGAAGATTTGCTGTTATTTATTTTGTTTGTTTGAATGCAAAGTAAAATTCTGTTTTTGTTTTTTAGATGCTTATTCAACACTATATCTCCAGAATGTGAGAAATACTATAACAATTAACCTCAGAGGAAATTCCTCAAATTTGTATGTTAATGTTTAAGTAATAGACTTTATTTTTTTATATTATTTTATATTAGGCAGTAGACTTTATTTATTTTTACTCTCTACCTACCCCAGTAGATAGTAAAATCTGTACAGGCAAGGACTTATTCTTGTTCTTCTTTTTAATCATTATTACTGCAGTATACTCAGTGCTTCAAATTGTACCTATCACAAGTAGGGCATTTCTTAGAATGAATGAACAGTTTGATTAGCAGCCTAACCAAGCTTTCTATCTCTTACTACAATATGACAACATGTTTCAAAAATTTACTGTCAAATAAAGAAGAAATAAAATAAGGAATTTACAATGCAATATTATATAACTCAATAGTGTAAATAGACAAGCACAATTACATTAGAAGCCTATGTGTAGTAATCAGACATTTACCTATATACTTAGAATCACTATGAATATAAAAGCTACAGATGAAAACTAGTTTAGTGTGTTGTATGGACAAATATGTTTGCATTGTTGATATAATGTTTAGAAAGAATAAAATACTTTTGGAAAAGTTCCAAACAAAGCAACCTCTCTCAAATAAAGAAGTAGTACTCCTGAAAAAATCTGAGTATATTAAAACTGTGTAAAAATTGTTTGTGTTTATATATGTTAAAAAGAGTTAAGTTCTATGTGCTTATAATTTTAAACAGATTTTATATATAAAAAATGTTTTAATAAATGGCATGCCATATGCAAAAGTTAATAATTTAAAAACAACTTTACAGAGATATAATTGACATAGAATAATATGCTTCTAAGTATCCATTTCTTTAAATGGTAATAAATGTACTCACCTGCATAGCTACCACCACAATCAACACAGAACACATTTCCATCACTCAAAGAATTTCCTTGTGACCTTTCCTTGTCAACTATGCCCGAACCCTGGGGCCCCAGGCAATAACTGCTTTGCTTTCTCTCACTGTATATTAGATTTGTATTTTCTAGAGTTCATATAAATCAAATGTAAATATATTTAAGAATAAAATGAAGGTATTGGAGGATATCCAAAAATCTCATGGAACACAGAAGAATCCTTCATTCTGTGACTCATCACGAACATTCCAGGACACAATATGAGTGAATTGGGGTTCAGCTTGGAAAGTTTCCCCCAAAATCTATAATTTCCTACTATAAGGTTCCTATTTCTAGAATTAGGTCTGCCGGTCTAGGTCTGGCAATGACAGAACAGATGCAGCAGTCTCGGGGCAACAAAGACTGGGATGTGGTCACCCAAAGCTGCCATCAGTGAGTCATATAAATAAGTCAGAGCTACTTTCCTTAGTTTTTTGTTTGTTTGTATTTTTTGGCAAACAGAGAGTTCTTTAACAGAAAATGGAATCAAATGCAGAAAAACAACCTTTCTTAAACAAAGTGGCAAATGGCAGCAGTCACAGGAGATGGCATTCATCTTACGTCCACCTTCTAAATCTATAGCAAGAGCATTTCATTGGAGTAACCTAAATAAAAATATCTTAACCTATCTTTAAGGACATCTGTAGAATTAATTATTCCAACTCCAATACAGATGGGGCCCGGGAGAGCAGTGAGAATGGTAGAGTGAGAATAGGAATGGATGTAAACTGACGATAAACAATAGGCAGCAAATTTAACATCCTTGTCCCCCTCCCATTAATTAATTGTCTGTTCCAGCATTCTCGTGTTATTGTGGAAACTGAGAATGTCCCTGCAAACGTCTAAAGTGCCCTGCAGTTAGCAATCCCATCATCGTTGAGCACTACTGGTTTAGAATGTAACTTGCTATGGTAGTCACATTTGTCTATGAAATCTGCTTGAGTTTTATAGTATTGCATGTATGAGGCTCTGAGACAACAAAAATGGGACGAAGGAAAGACCTGAATTTGGGAGAAATCAAACTTCCAATATGATAAAGAAAGTAAATCACATTATGATCCTTGTTGAATTTGTTGAAAAAGAAATCAGGACTCCACCTAAGAGTCTAACTGGTCTCTGACCCAAAATGAACAAAACAAGGATAACCTTGGAGAAGATAAATCTCTGTGCCTATTTCGGGAACTTTACATTCTCCTCAGGAAAATATAAAGAAAACAGAGTATTCAGTCTGCTGAGATTTAATTGATGGAATAAAGGGAAAGTCTTCATGGTACAAAAAGTTCCATATTATTTGGTCAAAGAAGAGTGTTGTCTTAGTTTTGTCATTAAATATTAGCTAAAACTTGAAAATTTTAATTGTACATTAAGGAAATGAGCTTTTTAAAAATTTCTTTCCTATGGAAATATATACAGGAACTGATGTTGGTTGAATTGCCAGAATCCCATGGAGAGAAACTGTCACATGAGAAACTGTTGCAGATGGGAAAAGTGAAATTGAGTAAAGAGACAACCTACCCCGCTAAATTGCCAAAAGCAGTTGCCAGGAGACACACTACATCTTTTTTTTTTTTTTCTTTTTGTAATTTTAAAGATGGATTAACTGGTTTTAGGAATGATTATGCAGGGAAAGGAGTTTTTAAAGCAACTGGCTTTGAATTTTGGAAGTTTAATAAAGTCTCACAAGAACATCTTTAAGATAGGGTATTTTTCTTCCATATCTGATGGCCACTGTCCTAATTGCCCTATGGCTAATTCTATAATTTCAGATTTAGTTGACATAAATACTTTAATAATTAAAAAAAATCTAAATGTGTTTAACTTTTACTATTTACCTAATTTATTTTAAGAATATGTATTAAAGAGTCTTAAAATTTAGAGGAAAGAGTATTATGAGGGCCTCGTCTAACTCAACAGGGAAATAAATAGGGCGGAAAAAATGATTAAATGGCTTTCAAAAGGGTGTAGAGCTTAGTGGTGATAGAATTAAGCCCAGAATCTAAGTCTATTATTCTCCTTCTGTGTTGTAAAATACATTTCATTTTCATCCCTATTTGTCCAAATATTAAGACTTAGATTCTTCCTGCTGGTAATGCTAACTTACTAATTCTGGAAGATTTTTTCCAATGGGGATATATTTATCACTTTTTGGTCACCATGTATAAGGAATAACTTTATATATATACAGACACACATTATATTAATTTTTTTGTTTTTATAAATTTGTAAATATATACACTAAAAACAAAAGTCTTGAATTCGTATCCCTTTAGGTAAAAGGTGATACTATAGTAATTATTTTTGATTTTTTAAAAATTAAGCCTTGATGAGAGCGAAGCGAACTGTCAGTGGAATGGACATACTTGAAGATCTGACTCGGGGTGTTGGGGGTGGGGGAGGGGACGGGTGTTTACCTACATGATGAGTGCGATGTGCACTGTTGGGGGAATGGACACCCTTGAGGCTCAGTCTCGGGGGGTTGGCAGGGGCATGGGCAATATACTTAACCAGAACGGTTGTACCCCCATAATAAGCTATAATAAAAAAAAAATTAAGCCTTATATATTTTATCAAATGAGAGCTTAATTGAAGTAACAGAAATCATCTCTGGCTAATTTAAGCAGAAATCATCCTTACAAACAGAAGCAGTATAGTACATAGAATCTTGCCAAGAGGGCTAAAGAACCAGAACTGGAGGCTTCATAGCTATGAAAAATTATCCAGAGTTACAAGACAGAACTGTTTATATGAAGATGTCGTTGCTGATCTATAGTAGCTTTTATTGCTAACATAATTAATATTCAACGTAAAACTCTATTGCAACCTCTGAACTCTGGATACTTCAGCCTCTGCTGCTGCAATGATTGCTCAAATCTATTACCTGTAATCCTTTTACCTACCTTTTAATTCCAGTCCAGATGTAGAGCAATTGGTGGTCCGGGGTGGGGGGGGGGCAGGGGTGGTCAAGATGACACACCTGAGCCCTCACTGCAAGGGAACCTGAGAAATTGAGTACATGTGCTCTGTAATAAAAGTGGACTCATGCAGAAGGGAATCCTGAAACTTTGAAATCAGGTCTGGCTTTCCGATGAACATGGTAGTATGAAATGCAGGTGGTGGCTTATCCTTTACCGGTGAGATGATAGAGAAGCCATGAAGATTTTAGTGGACTAGCAAAAGTTGACTTTTTTTCAAAAGTTCTCAAGGAAAACAAAATGAGCCTACTATGGGCTACTGTGAGGGACAGGTGATAATATGTCACTCAAAACTCATGAAAAAAGAGTAGGTGCTCCTGAAGAAGAATAAAGTGTCTTAGAGGTTAAAAACAAAAGAAAACAACAATATATATATATATTTTTTTCTCTTGGTATAAGTTACAACGTTAGTAAATGTCAGAAGTCAGACCAACATAAAAATCAGATTAAAAATCTGTTGATCTACTTGAAAATAATAGGAACAGTGAGAAATAGGACGTTAGACAAAAATTCATATTTTTGCAATCCATCCTCCATTATTAGAGAGATATTCAAAAGTGATAGAAAGAAGAAAGCCAAAGAAGCAGCCAAGATGTGGAAGACCCTGATACTTCTTGTCATAGGAAAAGAAACCATCCAAAAAAAAAATTGCAAAGGATCAGTTCTCCTATTAGATAACCACATACATCCGTCATGCAAATATTGACTCCTCAGAAAATGGGACCCACATTCAAAATTGACTTGAGATTGAACTTTGGGGAGGACAGAAGCAAATTTTAATGAAAATCAAGATATGTTTCTCCTAATATTTCTTAACCAAAATATGTACAAGTAAGATGTGCATAAACTAAAGTAATTTAATGAAAATTTCTCGAGAAGAGTGAAAGTTACATTGCTTTTCCTCAAAGTTTTCATTCAAAGCACATTTTAAATAATTATTCACTTAAAATGAAGTTGCAAGTTTCTGTATTTTTAAGATGCCTGAAAATGAGTATCAACTAATTTATAATTTTGTGCATAATAAAATTACAATATTTGACCAAAATAAAACAAACATCTATTAAAATGTGACATTTACTCAAAATTTAATAAACACTAAAAGATATCCTATCTGATTCCAAGACAAATATTTTGATGCAATTTAAACTAGTTGACTAAAGAATAATTTTGGAAGCAGATATGAATTGGAAATTGAATAGAGATTTGAATCAATAAAATGCACTTCTGGAGACAAACTATGACAGAAATCTAAATATTGAATAGAGAAGAATATAAAAAGTGCATCCTAGAGAATAAAGGCATAGTTTGTAAAGGGCAAAAATAAACAAAATTGATTAAGAAAACATGTTTTAAAATCACTTAGATTTTACACTTGAGCTAGAATTGTTTAAAAAAGGATTAAATACAATGTTAGAAGCTATTCTTTTCTAATTTTCACAGGTAGTCTCATACAGTTTTTCACCAAGTAGAAGTAAATATTGCACAGACATGTTTTTATTCAACAAAGTAACGTTGATAATTTAATCAAAGTATCCTCTCAGAATTTATAATAAAGGGTTTCAACGTTCTTTAGATTCTATTATGGTAGAAATTATGTTGGAGGAAAAAACAAGGAGGTCATATCACTGTACAAGAGACAGTGACATCATTCACAAAGGAAAAAATAAGAGGTCAAAAGTAGACCGAGGAAATGGATTATAATGTGCTTAGAAATGTCAGGTAAGAAAAGAGTTTATATTTAGTCAAAACACTACTGAAGAACAACAATAATAATACAGATAAGGCTTTTTATTTTCTCATTTGTGAAACTTGATAAAAATGAAAACAATACAGAGAAAAACAAAAGATACTGAATAGGAGGCCATCTGAAGCAAATCTCTGAACATGAAAGGAAAAAATGGAACATAGTTCTCTGGTTAACCTAAAAGTGAACACCCATCAAAATGAGTATATCAACATAGATGACACAGAAGAAAAAATAATTTACTGTATCGCTGTTAATTAAAATACATTTATTCACATTGGAACAAATACAACCACTGGGCTTAACAATTAGTGTAAGATTTATGATAATGCAAAACAAATAAAATATATTTATTATTCATTACAGGTAGCTGTATAAATGCTTTTTTTTTTAATTTAATGCTCAGTTTAAAATACTTGCATGCTAAGGAAGGAAAGTAACAAAATTCATTACTGAAACTCAAATCTCATTTTGATAATCATGCTGATGGGCAAAACAGGACTAAAGATTATATTTTATATAGCTTGGCCTTATTTTCTTTTTTTTTCTTTTTTTTTTATTTATTATAGCTTATTATGGGGGTACAACCGTTCTGGTTAAGTATATTGCCCATGCCCCTGCCAACCCCC
>JAQIFY010001883.1:0-13814 GCA_028533085.1 Varecia variegata | reverse complement strand
GCTAGAGAAGAACAGACAGTCCAGGACTCAGATGATGAGGAAGGGGGCCCAGGGCTCTATGCCTCACCAGTGGCTCAAATCCAAATATCCCCACCAGAGCCCCGGGTCCGACTGATAGTGGGGACTCGATTAGTGGACTTTTTAATTGACACAGGAATGCCACCACTGCCAAACCGAGTGGACAGAAGTGGTCTAGAGCCCCCGTGGCTGCCACCTTGACCCCCTGGCACCAGCCACCACGCACGGCGCTCCGTGAGCCAGGCAGGGCACGTGGGCAAGGCAGCGGCGAGGCAGCTCGAGGTGAAGTGGTGGCTGAGGAACTCATTGCAGTGGGCCCAGGAGCCGGGCCCAGGGGAGCTGCTACCAGAGTTGGCGCTGCTCCGTCATAGACTCTGGCAACCCTGACACTCTCGGTGGCTACGCTGGAGCTGGGCAAGCAGCAGGAGCACCGGGAGCTATTCCGAGGGTGCCGCCAAGCTCCTGCTGGCTTTGAATACCAGGGCCTGGTGAAGCACACAGGAGGCTTCCACTGTGGAGCAGCTCATTTTGAAGTTTGGGCCTCAGCAGACTTGCCCATCGTTGGTTGCAAGAATAAGCAAGTTCTGTTCCTCCTGAGGTCTACCAAAAAGTAAGGCCATATGGGCTGATGGGACCCCAGGATGTGCAGAAAGAATTTAAATTCTTCATACCAATGAGTATAAATTCATGCAAGATCCACGTGCCATTAATGATATTGTACAAGTGACTATGAACGGTACTCAGTTGCATTTGAATGGCATGATCCTGAGACAAGGATGACCTCACAGCATTGCTGGACCATGTTGCCTCAGGGGGTTAAAAACTCTCCTATCCTGTTCAGTGAGAGCTTAGACAGGGACTTGTAGAACCTGCAATTGGACCAAGGGATTCTGTCATAGAGTAGCACCCCAAAATGCGCAGATTTCAAACAGCATGTTACTTATTTGGGATTCCAAATTAGCAAGGGAACCAGCGGACAACTGCACGAGTTCTTAGGAATGGCAGGGTTACTGATGCTGGCAGACAGCCCACTGTCAGTGGCACATCAGCCGATGCCAGAGCCAGATTGGGATCTCTTCTAGTTATCCAGAGGAAAAAAGGTAACTTTTATAGTTGTGCATGCTCATGATGTCATTTGGAAGGAAAGGGGACTCCTGATGGCAGGAAATAAGGATATTAAGTTGCTCCTAAAATAATGGCCCTGATACAGGGTGTGGCTGAGCCCAAGCAGATGGCCATCATACACTGTCCTGGTCAAAAAAGGAGGCCACTAAAGGTGATCTGTTCCTTGGGACTTTGATACACTGGTTAGATTTAGATCAATATAAACCCCACTACACTAATGAGGATGAAAACAGAGCTAAAGATCAGGGCATCGACACTTGGGATTACACAGCTAAGTGGAGACAGAATTCTCATAGACACATTCTTCTACCTGAAGCCTTGGCTCAGCCCCTTATGAGGCACCTACATGAATGTACACACTATGGGTGTGATGCCTTAATGGATTTGGTGGGACATCATTTAAGAGGACCCCATTTGAAAAATAACTCAGAGCTGCCCTTTACGTGCTTGAAACAATCCAAAAACAGACAATCCACCTGCTGCAGAGGGAACCCAACATGTGGGAACCCACCCTTTCGATGACTGACAAATTGATTTCACTCATATAGAAACTTCAAATACTTGCTTGTATTAGTAGATACTTTTTCAGGATGGGTAGAGGCTTATCCTACCCAAATGCACAGAGCATCTGAAGTTACCAGAATCCTGAAGAAACTCATTCTGAGGTATAGGCTCCCTTCCTCCACACAGAGTGTTAATGAATCCTTCTTTATATTGGCAGTAACTCAGCACGTAAGCAAAGCCCTACATATAGAATGGAAATTGCATGCATCCTGAAGACCTCAATCTACCAGAAAAATGGAGAAAATGAATTATACTTTAAAGAAAACCATAGCAACACTGATGCAGGAAACCCATCTGAAGTGGGATAGAGTGTTGCCACTTGCCCTCCTCCGGATAAGGGCAGCCCCTAGAAGCAGGTGAATGTTAAGCACTTATCAAATAGTTTATGAGATACCCATCCTAGCACCCTGAGGTAAGTAGGGTAGTATATCTATAAATGAAAAAACAGAGTAAAGCAATATATCAGATACTAACCACTATGCATGAGTTTGCCTCTTTCAGGTTCCCGCCCCAGTTGGAAGCAGAGAAGCGGAAGGGACCCTACAAAGTGCCTCTAACAACTCACACCTTGCTGAAATTGTCAGGAGTAAAACCTTGGGTCCGTCATACCAGGGTAAAAAGGTGTCCCATGGAAGAAGAGGACCCACGCCCCTAGTGGATGAGCTAGCCTTTAGGCAATCTAAAGTATCTGTTTAAGAAGAAGGAAACATGAAAATGTTGATATTTTTGCTAACCTTTCTTTGGTTATTTGTTCTGTCTATAGGACGGAGAGACAACTCCATAGTGAGGATTTCCCAAACTGTCACCTTTTCTGCTGATCTGTCTCACTGCTGGGCTTGTCATCCTAAACCTCGTTCGGTGCAAAGTAATAAACAGAAGCCAATCTCTCAGATCACCTACAGGGTGTGACTAATAGCTCTGTACTCAGAGGTCCCATGTGCCTTTCTTGCCCAGCCCTGCATCAGACATTGTGTACAAGGTGACAGCAAGGACCCAGAGTCCTAACAGTGTCTTGGAACCAAGTGGGTAAAATCTCTTATCAGGTATCCCCCATTTCACCTTGTCAATCCTCACAGTAGTAGTTGTTGCTTATGCTCCGTTTCACCTGGTAATCTGTTGCATTCTTTATTTTTGTAAATCTATTGCCAAAGCTTTGACAAACCAGAAAGATCAATGGCATAAAAAGTATAAACCTTCCATCTAAAACATCACCCCAGCTCAGCAGGATGTAGCTTGATGACTACGTCACCCTCTTCCCATAGATAAGGAAAGATAAAATTGACAGTGGGAATATGTAACACAAGTAAAGCCCTGAAAAAGGGCAAAATGTATTACATGTTGTCTCTTTAACCCCCCTCCCACCACCCCACACTCTTTTTGGGAATTAAAACCTGCATTATTGCCCAACTCCAGTAATCAGAGGGGCAGAGGAATGTTCTTTGTTTTCTAGTATCTTAAACCACAGGAAATGGCTCAACAGAATTGTCTGGGCAAAGGTCATGGGATCATCTTTACTGGAGATAAGGTTGACCAGCACCACCAACCATAGTTAAATAGCAATAGCCTGAAGCTGAAAAACCCCTCGAAAAGCTCTGTATTTCTGCTTAAAGGCGGGCGGGCGATGGTTCTTTAAGACAAGAGTCTGCCATCCTCCTCATTTGCTGGCAAATTATTAATAATAGTAAACTTCTCTTTCCTTTTTCTCAAACCATTTGTCCTCATTCTTTGTTCGGCCTTGGGGACAAGTACCAAATTTTTGGTAACAGTAGTAATATTCTTAAGCCCATATTTTGAATTTGAGATCATCACACTTGAAAAAGCAAAGCATAATCTCTTGCTGATAATACCACAACTTACTTCCACTGGGAAAGTTTATGAAGCCAAAGGGGATACAGTTATATGCATGAGAAGCAATTTTCTTTGCCACAAATATGATTAAATTTATTTTAATACAGTGCTGACTTTATTATTTTTTAAGACTGAGACTGGAATTTTGTGGTTCAATTTTTTTTAAAAGATAATTCACGCCCATGGCCCTCAAAGGGAGGTAGTGATTTTTTTTTTATTATTATATACACTGGATTGTGATCTGTGTATACCAATTACTAACACTGGGACTTCCTGACATGGAAGTTGGTTGTAATTGAGAGCCATGCAGTTCATAGGCTTGCTCATCTTTAATTGAGCGAGGCTTGATTAATGTCTTATAAAGATTTTCTTTGTAACTTTGGGTTCAGGAAAATATGTCATTTTTCTTTTAGTAAATGTTAAATGTGTTTATTGTAGGAAATTTGGGAAATACTGAAAAATTAAAAAAAAAATAGCAAATAAAAGCCACTTGTAATTCTACTCTGATAACTATTATAAACATGTTGTGACAGTTTTTTCTAGTCTTATTTTCTATTTCTTTCTCTTCAAAATTCGAAGTCAGAAAAATAATTCTAAGTTGGTACTAATTTAAAAGAATAGTTTTGTATCATATATTTTTATTTAATATTATGTAATGAACATTTTTCCCACAAAATTCGATCAATAGATGTAGATTCATTATTTATCCAATATCTTATATCTTGGGATATTTAGGCTGTGTAAAACTTTTCTTCATTAAAAAATGCAACAATGAATATCACTGCTTATAAAACTTTGTATACATTGTTGATGATTTCTTATGTTTGGAAGTTGACGGACTAAAAAAAAAGGAGGAAGATTACATGGCATACAAAGATACTTAAACACTCCGTCATACCTGGCCGTAGCAACCTGCGTAATGAATAAGGCTTGGAAAATCCTTAGAACAACTCAGTTCTGCAATGGCTTCTGTTTCGCTCACCAGCCAGCGCACACACTCCAACTGACCATTCTAGATTTTAAAAAAGAAAGAAAGAGAGAAATAAATTCAAGGTAATTCAGGTTTGAAAAATACCTCAAAGATGGTGATTTTGCCAAGAAAAGAAATCATACGAATTTGGTCTTTTATTATCTGGCTTAATTTATTTACATTATAAATATATCATCTACTATATTATGTTCTTGATCTGTGGTTTTGGCTCTAAGTAAATTGCAGAATTTTTACTTAAATACATTTAATAATTGTCAGTTATTTAAAAATCACTTTATTAAGTTATAATTTGCATACTATAAAATGTACTCATTGTAAGTATACAGTTTGATGAATTTTTAACAAATATAAACACTCCTGTAACTACAACTTCGATCAAGATATAGAACATTTCCATCAACCCAAAAAGTTTTCTAGTATCCCTTGACTTTCATCTTCCTCACCTTTGCCCCAGGCAGCCACCGATAAGATTTCTGTTGCAATAGATTAGAGCATGCACTTTTGTGTCTGGCCTCTTTCATTCACCACGTCTTTGAAATGCAAACATGTTGCTGCTTATATCAGTAGTTTATTCCTTTTTTATTGCTGCAAAGTATTCCATAGTATGACTATACCACAATTTGTTTATTCAATAACTTACTGATGGATATTTGGATTGTTTCCATTTGGGGGATAATGAAGTTGCTATGAATATTCTTTGTAAATATATACTTTTCTTTCTCTTGGGTAAATGCCTAGGACTGGAATTTCTGGGTCATATGGTAGTTGTATATTTGACTTAAAAAAGTTACCAAACTGGTTTCCAAAGTGGTTGACTACTTTACACTAACACTAGCAGCATATGAGCACTCTATTATTAATTGTTCCAAATCCAACACAGGTATTGTCAGTTAATTAGTTATTATTCTTTAATTAAAGTTTGTAAGATAGAGAAACTGATTTTCAAATTCCAAAGTATCATGTTTGGTGTAAAAAATTAACAAATTCATATTTGAAATAAAAAATTTCATTAAGTGAGCAGGTGAATATCATTTATAAAGGATAAAACTATTGCTACAGACAGTAAAATAGCCACATTTTCACATTTTTTAGGACACCAACTCTCTTGAACATTAGGATCAAGAGGGGCAGTAAAGTAAAAGTAGGTAGAAAAAAAAAAGAGTAGGATTTTCTTGCAGTCCTTTGCAAGGGTTTTATAAAGTCAGATATTCTCATAATTTGCAAAATTTAAACTTCTCTCCCTTCTTTAAACATTTATTGGGTTTTTATTCTCAGGAACTGTGAAAGTTCCAAAATATGATCAAAACATGTAAACTGTTAAAATATAGTCCATACATGTTATGGTATAGAGTTTTTCATACACTTAGAGTAATGTGATATATATTAATATAACCTAGTGATTAAAACCCAGATTCAAGAATGGATTTAAATCTTTAATCTGCCAGTTAGTTATAAGACCTTGGACAAGTTACTTTATCTCTCTGGTACTCAGTTTTCTCATCTGTGAAACTGTGAAAGGATAATAGTAACTATCTCATAAAGTTACTGTGAAGACTAAATGAGATAAAACATGTAAACTCACTAAGCACACAATACTTGTTATCTTCTATTACTAGAACACTCTCTTAGATTCTCACAATAACTCTTGTCAGACAAATGAGACATTCAACTGCCTTCCTGCTTTGTACAATGTGGAATTTTAGTGCAGGAGGAAAAAGCTACTGTGGGTAGGGAGCCAGAGAAGGCTTCAATGAGGGTAGCATTTGAACTAGTACAATAGGATTATTTTCTCTTTCTTTATTTTAGAATCCTAACATTTAACTTCTCAAGGGAAAAAGTCTATTCTAAAAGCAAGACAAGGAGGTAATCTGCTCATTCTTCATTTTATCCTATTTGGATAATGGAACTCCCAACTATTCACATGCAGATTCTACTCTCTTGAGGTATTAATATTTAACTGGAGAGGTTGGTGTGTCTGGGCTGGCTCCCTGGTACCCTGGCTTCTGGCTGGTTTGGCTGACAGAGAGCAGTGGCAGGAGATCAGGAAAGGAGAGTGAATTTGAGGTCCTCTCTGCTCCTGGCTTCCCTTCTATGGGGTTGCCATTGGCCAGGGGAGTCTCCACCAGTCAAAGGGCAAAAGTCATCCAGTCCTTTCTACTCAGCCCTCTCTATCTCAGGTCCTTAGAACCACTCCTTTCCCAGCCTCCTCAGGATTTGGGGTGGTAACTGTGCCCGCTTGTTACAGTCCCCAGGACTCTGCAATTTCCTTTGTGAACTCCTTTGCCCCCTCTCATCCTTTAATGTATAATCTCTTAATTGTAGAATCTCCTTAAATTTCATGATTTGAGCATGCCAAATGTTTCCTACCAGGATTAAAAACAACAACAAAAACACTAATACAAGAAAGGAATGAGAACCACATTGATTATCTACTAGGCAAGATGATTTATATAAACTAGTATTCACACAGAACACAGAAATGTGAGGTAACATTTCTGATTTTAGTAATATATTTTCTCTCTTTTTTTTTTTGGTCAGTTTAACTAAATTAAAGGTTTATCATTTCTTTTTATCTTTTCATAGAACCAAATTTTGTCTTGTTGATTTTCTCCATTATTTTTCTATTCTCTGTTTCATTTGTTTTCCTTTTGATATTTATTGTTTCTTTTTTTCTGCTTGCTTTGAATTTAGTTTGCTCTTCTTTTTCTAGTTTCCGAAGGTGAAAGGTTAGGCTATTGATTTGAAGTCTTTCTTCTCCCCCTTCTCCTCCTTTTATTGTAGTCATTTACAGCTATAACTCTCCCTCTAAGCATTGCCTTAGCTTCATCCTGTAAGTGTTGGTATGCTGTATTTTCATTTTCATTCATCTCCAAATATTTTCTAATTTCCCTTGTGATTTCTTCTTTGACACATTGATTATTTTGGAGTATAATTCCACATACTTATGAAACATCATAAATTGCTTTAGGTTATTGATTTCTAATTGCATTCTATTACGGTTGAAGGACATAACTATGTATTTCAATCCTTTTAAATTTATTGAGACTTGTTTTATAGCCTAACATATTGTCTATCCTGGAGAATGTTCCATGTGCACTTGATAAGAATGTGTATTCTGCTATTGTTAGGTAGAGTGTTCTTTCTATTAGATGTCTGTTAGCTCTGGTTAGTCAAGGAGGCAACATTTAAAATAAATAAAATGCTGTTAGAAAGGCAGAAGGAAATATTGTATCACTACTATGAGTTTGAAACCAATATGCCTTGCCATAATTCTAAATACCAAGAAAACAAATAAAAAATGTTATTAAATTTTAGCAGGAGATATTTGCCTGCCAAAGTCTCTGAGGCTGGGGTCACTCACTTTATGTTAAAAAGTAATGTCAGTAAGTGTTTGAAGTCATGTTACCCCCAGTTGAATACTTTGCCTTTGAGCTTAATCAGAAGGACTGAATGAGAAATGAAAGAAAATTGAAGTTATTTTATTCCAAATCTGCTTAGCTCCTAAAATAACTCCTCCTGCTGTCCCCATTTTAGAAAACAGACTGCTCTCACCTTTTAGAAATCTTTCTTTCCAATTACTTTGCTTAACCATTTCTAAAGGGCACTCAATAATACTCTGAACTCCCATGGTAGCTACTCTTGGGTCCCCCAGAAGTACTCAATAAATTCTGTATGTAACTGGTAAAATGTATTGTGTTCCACTTAAGGAGTTTAAGAGTGGGAGAGAGATGTTCTTAGCCCTGATATGACTTCAAAGGCCCTTTTCTCAGGTAATCTTTTCATTTGATATTTTATCTCTAACTCTGCTTCCTGTCAGCCAAGTCACATTATCTGAGCAACTTCTGCCCATTTGTACCAAGTTTGTTTGTCCTTAATGACAGCAGGGCTCTCAGAACTGTGCTTAATGAGGTGAAACACCACCAGTTGGTTACTGGTGTCAAAAACAAGATCCTAAAACAGAAGAATGATGACTTCTTAGCATTCGCTCAACTTCCTCAACAGCCATCAAAATACACTGAATGGACTGAGGCAGGACATGTGTCAGGACAGATTTCTAAAGAGGGTGGCACCTGTTACAAAATGTATTTACTGCTTTTGTAAATTCTAGATTAAATAAAGGAGTAGAGGACCATTTCCATTTCTCAAATTACTGTCCAGGAGTAAAGTATCAAAAGCCTGAGACCCCAAATCTATAACAGCTTTTGAGTTATGTGGGTTTGAAATCTTTTTCATTCAAACAAATTAAAAAAAAATTTGCTATTTGTTTGCACATTGATTATGTGATGACAATATTATGCTGACTGGAAGAGTTCAAGAATGAATTAACACATAATATGGACACCACAGAAGGTGTTCATGCTGAAGGTTGGCTTAATGATCATTAAGTTTCTCAGGTACCTTCCTATTCAGAAATTTTTAGTCTATCAAAACAAGCATTTTTTTCTTTATATCAATAAAGAAAAAAATATTTCCATCCAATTATACAGTTAGGAGATATTCAATAGTCCATCATTAGTCAGGGAGACTAATGAGAACTGTATTTTATAAACACTAAAACAGCAAGGCAAATCTCAACATTTATTGGCACTGTAAGAATATTTTATTCATCTCAGACATAGGCCCATTAATGGCCATACCCAACCCCTATCTTCCCACAGGACTGTGTCACAGGACTATATCCTACGCTTGTACTGCTGATAACTTACCTGCCTTATTCATCAGCTATCAGCTCCTCAAGGGTAGGGACTATGTCTTATTTAAATTTGTACTGCCAGTGCCTAATGCAGTACCTGGTAAACTCGGTACACGTTGAATTCAAGTATACTAAGCCTTGACTTCATATTTCACTTCTCTTTCTTCATGATGACTTTCTGCAGCTTAGCTCGTAATTTGACATAGCATCATTCACAACCAAAGGAAAATTATATCCACCAGGGTCATAGATTTCTTATTTTATTAAAGAAAGTGTTATTTTCTACATTATTTTTGAAGTCACACCTTACTAATTACTTTGCTTAACTGAACAAAATTAAATAAAATAGAAAATATTTTTTAATGTATAGAACTTTACTGAATGGCCAACAAAGTAAAGATACAAAAATTTAGGTTTTCATAAAGTATCTATTAGGGGTAGAAAAGCAACTGATTGTTTTTCAAATAGGTAACATGTTCTTTAGTGAATTCACAAGTAGGTTTCTTTAACAAGTTCCCCTGATCAATTTCAATATAATTCTATTTATAAAAATTATGATTATTCAGCTTTTAGAAGACACAATGATTTTATAAAGCAAAGTACATATGCAGAAGCACAAGATGGATTATATTTCCCTGAATTTCACTTTTGGCTTTTTAATAAATATGACTGTATTTTACATTTATTTGCCAAAGATCTTAAAAGTAATTTTAGTTTAATAGCTAATCTTCTAGTGATGTATTATATTTTGCAGACGCACTTACTGCAGTGCTATAAAAGTCCGTATTTTTTTGTATCACAGTTTCTAGGGTTTAACTCTATCCCTGTTAGTATTAATGTGCGAAGTTTCTGACAGCACACTGTGCTCTCCAAGAGCTAGACTCAAACTCGGCACTGATATTCTAAACAACTCTTGAGACTGAAGACATTTAAACTTCAGATGTGATCCATTAAAGCCCACTTTATTATCTGAAATACTCCTGAGTGCTAGTGTCCCTTACAACACACCTTTTCCTCATTTGTCTTTGTTCATTATCCTCACGTTGGGAAAAAATAAACAGTCTCTCATCAATCCAGGTGTGGTTAAGATCTAAATTGCAGTCCTCTAAGAACAAAGGTTCTTAGAACCACAACATGTCATTTTCCCTCCTCTTTATTAGCTGGTTTGATGCTTACCCTCATTGTACAATAAATTGGAATGTAAACTCAAAGCAGTTAGTGACTGAAATGATTACTCTCTTAAATGTAATATGTTCACTTGCTTTTGCTCCATAAATCCCTTTCCTCTCTTTCCCTTCTGACACTTTAGCTCACAAGGAATTCTCAGACACAGAAATCCCACTATTTCGAGCTGTGGAGGGCCCAGCCCCCAAGCAGTCACCTTGATGGCCAGGCCCGCCGGGCTCAGCTTCTCGCAGTTGCGCTCGTTGAGGCAATCTTCTCCCATCAAAGAGGTGAGGTGCTGCAGGCATTCTGCGTGTCCCTGTGACGCAGCGATGTGTAACAGATTGTTCCCATTTTCGTCATGAATTTTGTCTAGATTGTCCGCAGCTAGGTGTGGCTGTACAAATAGTGAGATTAGAAAATTAAGTCAGTGAATCAGAACAAGATGCTGTGGGGTTTTGCTCTGGGCACTGGGAAGAAGGAATGAGCTTACAGAAGCTCTGGTGGCAGCTGTGGGGATCTAAGAAGTCAAGAGTTCCTTGCTGTTATTCTTTGTTTTAACGTGCTTTGGAACATGAGTTCTCAAGAGGCAGATCCTCACGCGAGACATGGCAACAGGGCCAGGGCCAAGGAGCTGGGGGCGCCAAGCTGGCTCTCTAAACAACTGTGATGGCATTTACAGTAACGGGCAGCTTCCCCGTCTGTCTCCCCCACACGACTGCGAAGTCCTTGAGGGCTGGGCTGGGTTTTGTTCCCTGCTCTAGGTTTGTTGAATGAATGAACTAGTTGTCACCACCTGCTTACTTCGCCTTGAGTTGTAGAGAACTGGCTTTGACTGCAAACTATATGATGACTGCTACTCTGCTGCTACTAGTGCTCTTACAGGTACCTCTGGACACTGTCATCACACAGACTCTTGGGGCTATCTGGAGGCTACCTGGCCTTTGGTTTTCACCTCTAGTAAAGTTTAGTCTCCTGTGTCTGAACTCATTGCTAGACACTGTTGGGTGAACCAAGAGGTGTTAGCATTTGGCAAACATGAAAACATGGGAAGGACAAAAGAAAAGAATGAACCAAAGAGAATTAGAGGGGAAGAGCCAAGAAAATAGAAGAAACATTTTCAGGAGCAAAAAAAACCCCTGCTACTTTATTTGGTAAAATTGTTCAATTATATTGTCCTATCACAACAGTATTTGTGATAACAGACCCAGTACATTGTACTTATCTATGTATGGCTTTACGCTAAGTAGAATCACACTGCCAAGATGCGATGATTTTTCTTGAATGAGACTTTAATTAACATCATAGTATGAGCCCAGGCTTGCTACTGTTTGATCCAAGTCTGGAAGCCAGAAAAGAACAATGCAGGCAGATGGAGTGCTATTTCAGTTTAGCTGTCTCTGAGCCTAAGCAGAACAGATTTTTCTTACATCATATTACTCTGTGTCTAGAGTCTTTGGAAAAGCTTCTTCATGCTCCCTAGACACACAGAGTTGGAACTAAGTAAAGGCTCCATGTGGGTCAGAGGGCAATCAAGCTCCTGGGTAAGCTTCTATCTGCAAATGCTTTTCAAACATGCTGGTCCAACTGTTCTGAATAATGATCAGGATAAAACAGAAGACCCTCTGTTCACATAGCTGGCGGGTCCACCAGCAGCAAGGAACTGACATCCCACAAGTAACTGAGTGAGAGCACTGGGAACCATTTTAAAAGCAAAAAGAAAGACATTAAAATTCAAGTTAAAGAAAGTGCTGGGCTCTCCCTGTTTTGTTTTCATTTTAGATTGAGTCTTTTTCTTTTTCCAGCTGAATTCATGCAAAGTTAAAATGAAATAACACTCTGTCTATAGCCATTTGTTTTCCATATATTAACCTCCTTTTTATTTTAAAACTCAAAAGGTCACATCTCCCAACTAAAGCCATGGGTAAAGATTAAATAAGAACCAAAACAAACACATCATCGTCTGTTCCTAGCGAAGGGAGGTGATAAAGATAGAGTCTCTAGATTATTAGTATGTATACTGAACTTTTTGACCATACTTACCAGGAGAGAGATCTGTCCTTCCTTAACGATGTTCAAGATGCTTTTTACTTTTTTCACATACTCACTCCTTTCTTCTGGGACTTGGGAGCTGGTCCAGGCCAGGCCACTGACCTGCTCTTCTGGTGCAGGTTCTGCAGCTGCTGACTGCAGATGGAAGGCCCTGAGCTGGCAGTCTGGCATTGTCTTGTCAACTTTGCGACCATGCGGATCACTGAAGGTCTGGTTTTCAGGCTCATATGCAGAGCCACATTTAACCAGAGGAGGCGAACTCTGGGGTTCTTCAGTGGAGAGCTTGTGGGGGTCACGGATGACAGTTGATACTTTTCTCAAGTGAGGGCTTTTCACGGGAGAAAGAACACAAAATGGTGCCATGTTGGATGGCGAGTTCTCGGCGCTTCCTGTAGAGCAGGCTTTGCCAGAAAGGCCATTGATGGTTGTGCATAAACCCAAAATTCTTTTTTCTGAAGTCACCTTGGTAAAAGAGGGAAGCTGTTGACTGGATTTAATGTAAGGCACATCCAGAATCTCATCCATGTCGAGGTCGTAATGCTCCAGTTCGCCCAGCGAGGTGCTGGGCTCAGAGCTCTTACCTGGTGGGGCACCCACTCCATCCCCGGGGCCTGGCTCCTCCGGCTGGGGGCCCGGGCCAGACTCATCCCCTTTCTGGTACTCCACTTTCTGGTTCTTTTGGTCATCATTTTCATTGTTCTCCAGAGTCTCTGGCTGATGTTTCAGTGGGGAAACCCGCTTCACTGGGCGGAACTTACTGTATACATCAGCGATTCCTGTGGGCTTTTGCGTGTTTGTAATGAGAGCTGAGACGCCACAATTCCAGCTAGAGCTAGAAACTGTTTAAAAAAAAATTAAATTGAAAAGCTGAAAACATCTTGGCTGTGCAGGCAGACACAGTCCGTTCAAACTATGCTCAAATTAAGCCCCTGTGTAGAGATGACTTAGAGAGAACACATATCCACACAATAATTCATACTTACCACTGGAAAACAGTGAATGATAAAAGAAAGTTATGACATATTGACTCAAAATTAATTAAAGTAGTAGTAATGGTAAAATCAGACAGCTAAGGAGAACAAGCCTAGATAGATATTTAGGTTTATCCCTGGATAAATCTACCTCTGTGGCAATATCTGCCACCACCCTGAAGAACAGGATTAGAGGATAAGATTCTTTGTGTTCACATGAGCATGCCTGTGTATACATACACACCCCTAACGCCTAAGAATTCCCATATAAAGAGGGAGAAAATTATTTAATACTAAGCAAACTCAAACTGTGCCCCATTAGGTGACTCACTAGGTACCCCTTAAGTGGATGAGGGGAAGAACAGAAAGGAATGAAGTGGTCAGGAGT
>JAQIFY010001882.1:0-13815 GCA_028533085.1 Varecia variegata | reverse complement strand
ACTTGCAACTTTTTTTATAATTTTTAAACTATATCAGACTAAAAATTTTAAATTAAAAAGTATTTTTATTTTAGCAAATATTCACTAAAATTCACCTGTCTGATATCCACTACACATGCTTCTTGACATTGCACCCTTTGGAAAGAGGACACTGTGTACTATGATGCAGTTATTCATCACACAAACAAAAGTGCATTCACTCTTTTCCAAAGAGAGACAAGCTAAAGTAGTACAAGTTGTTGCATTCAGATCCAAGTCCAGGGATAATGATTCATCCTAATTAGCAGGGATTTTGAATGAGGACATTTGGGAAAATAGCTAAAAAAGAAGTTTAAGGAAGTGGCACTGGACTTCTTAGGATTGGTCCAGGCCATGAGAAGACAGTGTTCAATGTGAGCGCTCACCAGTAGGCTCTGAGTAATCTGCTCAGCAGTATGACCCACTCATTGGAGGTCAGCAAGCCTCTTTCCTCAGCTGCTCTTGTGCTTGCTCAATGGGCACCTGTACAAAGTGGTCATGGTGGCATGAACAGAGAGGCTATGCATGGCCTCAACTACAGGCTCGCAAAGGCTGATGCAACTACCCCCACTGCTGAGTGCACCTTACTCCAACACTATACTGAGTTCCTGGTATGTACCAACCTGAAGGGGACCAGCCCCTTCTCATCTTCGAAGAGTCAATTGGATTTACGATCTCTGTGGAATAAGTGATTATTCTAGGCATTGATTTGCCTTCTCTACCTGCAGTACTTCTGTCTCACCACCACCCGTGATCTCACAGAATGCCTCATTCACTGTTGTGAAATTTCAGGGTGGGATGGCAAAACATGTCAGCCAAATAAGCTGTAGTGAATATTTGTCTTGTTGGTATCCATTCACCTTTCCGAATGACACTCGATTTCCTTTTAGGATAATAAAGTTCCCCCATTATAACAGACAGAATTTTAGGATGGCCCACAAGCTCCCCACCCCCCGGTGTACATAACTATCTGGCAGTTATTCAATGAAACACTAATCTAGATGCTGCTGTGAAAGGATTTTGCACAGGTAATTAAATTCCAAAATCTGTTGCCTTATAGGCAAATAGGGACACCACCCTGGGCGGGCCTGACCTAGTCAGGTGAGACTTTACGGGGGACTGCACTTGTCTTGGCAAGAGAGATTTGACGAGTGAGAGGGATTAGATGCATGGACATTCTCCATTCCTGGACTTGAAGATGGAGGGGGCTACATGACAAAGAACAGGAGTGGTCTCTATGAGCTAAGTGAGGCCTCCAGCTGATAGCCAGCAAAGAAATAAGGACTTCAGACCTATAGCTGCAAGGACAGGAGTTCTGTCAACAATCTGAATGAAATTAGAAGGCTCCAAAAAGAAATTGTGGTATTGTCAAAACCGCAAGGGGGTTTTGGTCTAGGTGTAGTTGCTTTTTGCTCAAAGATGCAATTATTGAGACAACGAGGATTGCCAAAGAAAGGAATTTTTAATATCAGGAGAATGGGAGAAGCTGCCTTAAATCCATCTCTCTGACTAATGTAGATCAAAGGCGTTTAAAGGAGGGGCCGCTGGCCTTGGGTTAGTTGTGTAAACTAAAAAGGGGCTGTGTGCATTGGGGGCAGGTTGTGGGGGATGATGAATCTTGGCGTCAGGAAGTCTGCCCAGGGGCCTTCAGAATCTCAGCTCCTTTGTCTTACAAAAAAGCCACCATTTCTGGGAAACAACTCAAAAGGTCAAGTAGTTAAGGGAGAGGATTACAAAAAAAACATATAGGGGTCATTGAAATTTGTTCTTGGGGCCAAATACAAATGCTGCCCTGCTGACACCTTGATTTCAATGTTGCCTCTGAACAGAGAACACAACCAAACCATGCCTGGACTTCTGACCTACAGTAACTAGGAGATAAAAAATGGATGTTGTTTTAACCACTCTCTTTGATCATTTCTTATGCATTAATAGAAAACCAATATGTAGTCTTTGTGGGGTGACATGTTCAGATGTTTATTCTCCTCCTATTGGAGAGGAGTAAACCGGATTATTCCTCTTTCTGTCCTGGTATGGCCAGGGGGCAGGCATACAACCTACTCTTGGTCAATAACACACTCTCTCCTTGGACTTTGAAATTTAAGTGATTAATACAAGAGTGAAAAAAAATTGGTTTCTGTGATTCTAACTCCAGGTCAGCATCCTGATCAGACCATTCCTATCTTTCCTGCTGTTTTCCTGCTTTCTATCTAGTTCTCAAGTTACTTTCTTCAGTCTCCCTCCGGTTCTGTAAGCCTCAGACATTTTTCTCACAAAATCCATTTTATTTATATTGGCAAGAAAAAATTCCTATTGACTGTGACCAATGATGTGGTGAGGCCAGTTTGCACCAGCTTGAGACAGTGTATTGTGTGTACCTCATCCCAATTTTGCATTCAGTGAAATTGGTAACTTGAAATTGGCCATGGTGGGATTATGTACTCCATGAAAGTTGGCAAAGACCACCAACTAAGGATTTTTTTTTTATTTTTTAGAGAACCAGTTGTTAACCATTTACCAGCACACCATTGCTTGCAACCAAAATTTTAAGTAATGGAACATGTGAGTGCTTAGAAAAGGGCTGGACACTATGAACTCCAAAAGGCCAGAGGCAGCAGGGTATTGCAGAAAGAACTTGGATTTTGCCATCAACGAGTCCTAGATTCTAATTCCAACTTTCTGCAGTGGTATGGTACCACATTTTCTTTATCCATTCACCCATTTATGGAAATTTAAGTTGTTTGTCTTGTCAATTGTTACTCATGCTGCAATGAACATGGGTGTACAGATATCTCTTTGAGATACTGATTTCATTTCCTTTGGATATACACCCAGAAGAAACCTTTAGCTAAACTAAGAAAAAGAGAGACAGATCACAATCAAATAAATAAAATTATAAAAGAAAGAAAAGACTTTACAACAAATACCACCGAAATACAAAGGATCCTAAGAGACTGCTATGTGCAATTATACATCAACAAATTGGATAACTCAGAAGAAATGAATAAATTTCTAAAAACATACAACCTATCAAAATTGAATCATAAAAAGTAGAAAGTCTGAACAGAGCAATAATGAGTAAGAAGATTGAATCACTAATCAAAATCTCCCCACAAAGAAAAGCTCAGGACCAAATGGTTTTACTGGTAAATTCTCCCAAGCATTTAAAGAAGAATTAATGCCAATTCTCCTCATACTCTTGCAAAAATTAAAGAGAAGGGAAAATTTCCAAGCTCATTTTCTGAGGCCAGCATCACCCTGATACCAAAGTCAGATAAAGAGGCAACAAGAAAAGAAAATTACAGGCCAATATCCCTGATGAACATAGATGCAAAAATCTTTTTTTTTTTTTTTTTTTGAGACAGAGTCTCACTCTGTTGCCCAGGCTAGAGTGAGTGCCGTGGCGTCAGCCTAGCTCACAGCAACCTCAAACTCCTGGGCTCAAGCGATCCTCCTGCCTCAGCCTCCCGAGTAGCTGGGACTACAGGCATGCGCCACCATGCCCGGCTAATTTTTTCTATATATATTTTTAGCTGGCCAGATAATTTCTTTCTATTTTTAGTAGAGACGGGTCTCGGCTCTTGCTCAGGCTGGTCTCGAACTCCTGACCTTGAGCGATCCACCCGCCTCAAAAAAAGAAAAAAGAAATGAAACCCATGTCGCATAGCATTCTTGAGAACAGGCTATCACAAATTCATCTGGAATGAGCATGCAAAGCTCAAGTCTAGAAGTCTAGATTCTGTTGGATTCTGGAAAGAATGAGGACTTTCCAAAGAAAGGACTAGCAAGAAAAAAAAAAAAAAAATGGCGGATTAGTGGTGACCTCCTGACTCTCTGCTCCCAGAGAAGGAGGTGAAGAACTCGGACAGCTGCACGAGTGGATTGCTCCCCCGCCCCCAAGAACAGCGTTGTGAATCTGCAGAGAAACAGCATGCATGGGACAGGCAGTGCAGGGGAAAAAACGGTGAATGGCAGATACGAGTGCAAACACTGGACAGTGCGAGATACACAGTGGGGAATAGAGCACGGGACAGCTGCACCCGCCCGGCCAGCCAGTGCAGTGTGATCTGACCCACAGGAGGATGCCCGGCTCCTCCACTGACCTCCACGTCCACTCAGACAGGGACGTGCCTGAAGTTGGTGCAAAGCTGTGGCACAGGATGGCAGGCTCTGTGGAGAGGAGTCAATAGTGGGAAACATTTTGAACTCTCCCGGTGCTCTGTGCTGGACTGCACTGGGCGGGGGAGGGACTGGTTTGAGTGGTCACTTCCCGTGACTGCGCAAGGGAGTTTGGAGACAGGCACCTCGCCTCTGGTGGTCAGCAGGACCAGAGCAGAGGAGGTGGACACAGAAAAGGGGGTTCCGCTCCTGGAAACCACCGATGATTCGGCCAGCTCAGAGTGGGACAGAAAGAGCAGGACCCTCTGCTAGGCAGACGTGAGACTGCGGGACTGTGATGCAGAGGGGACACCTGGCGGCCTGTTAATTCAGCCCACCGGCCCGGCATCTGCCAAATCCTGAGTGGTTGCCCCCAGCCCTAGCTGTTGCGGTTTCGGGCAGCACCCCTCCCTCAGCCCGGGGACTTTTGCGCGGGGTGTGGCAGGCTCTGCCCTTGGAGGTGGAGAGAAGTGAGAAAAGCCGCTTTCTCTGTGCGGCTGGCGTTATTAATCCGTGGGACTTTGGTGCTGAAAGATAGTCCACAACCTGTGGAGTTGGCTAGCCAGGCCAGGGTTGGCGGGCGAATCTCGAGTGCTTACCCCCAACACTAGTACTCCAGGGGTGGGCGACCGCCATCTGTGGGAACCCCCAGCCCAGAGACGCTGGGGTGCGTGGCAGTCTCAGGCAACACTGCCTCCCCCAGCCCATCCACTTTCATGCCAGGCACAGCGGGCCCCGCCCTTGGAGGTGGGGAGAAGTGAGAAAAGCCACTTTCTCTCTGTGGCTGGTGTCCATCTGCAGGGCCTTGATTGAACAATAGTTAGCGGCCTGTTGATTTGGCCCACGGGACTGGCTTAGGTCATCTAATAAGATCATAACTCTAGGCCTTGCTCTCCACGTCCAGGCGGCTGCCAGCATTGGGATTTGTGGACAGAGAAGGAAAAACCTGGCCAGAGACCTCAGCAATTGCACCAATTGACCCCTCCCATCAGGAGCAGCCTCCCAAGTGCGGTGAAAGAGTCCTGGATAACATATTAGTGGCTCCCCCTAGCGGCAGACCAAACAACCATAAAAGCACACGCCCAGGCTTGCAGGCGCCAGCTGAGCTCTATCTTGCCCTTAACCTCACCTTAAGGGGCAACACGGTACAAGTTACCCTCGGAAGTGACATGACCCTTCCCAAAGATCGAGGCATTCGTATATCCCATCCAGGGGACCAGAGCTTGACACAGAGCCGTCAGATTACCTTGATAACTGGCTCCTCCATGCAAACTACAATAAACGAAAGAGAGGGTAACCCCACAGCTTAATACGGTGCCCTCCATCTTAAGCTATTAGAGAACACGGTGCCCTCCATCTTAAGCTATTAGAGAACAGTGGAGTCATACGCACAAGTGTGATCGACCACCTGGGAGCTTAAGCTGGGGGACCAAACTCACTAATATCCATTGGCAAGCGGTGAAGACAACAGGTCAGAGGTAAACCAACTTGCTAAAATAGCTCTAAGGCAATACAGGACCACTGCACCTCTCCCCGACACTGTCAAGAACGACCCTTGGGGACTTGGAGATAGGGCTATAAGTCAGTCCTGGCACCCCCAGTTCTTGACAAAGTAGCCTGATGAGAAAGAATCAGTGAAAGAATGCAGGAAACATGAAAGATCAGAGAGGAAAGTCACCCCCAGACAGATAGAACCAATAGGATATATATGAAAGGGAATTTATTAGGGATAACTGGATCACACAGTCACAAAGGTGAAGTCCCATGATAGGCCATTTGCAAGCTGGAGGACCAGAGAAGCTGGTAGTGTGGTTTAGTCCAAGTCCGAAAGCCTCAGAACCAGGGAAGCCAATAGTGTAGCCCCCAGTGTCAGGCCGAAGGCTTGAGAGCCCAGAGGAGGCCAGTGGTGCAAGTCCTAGAGTCCAAAAACCAAAGAACCTGGAATCTGACATTCAAGGGCAGGAGGAAAGAAAGGCCTCCTGCTCTGGAAGGGACAGAGAAAGGAAGTCACAGCAAGCTGAATATTCCCCTTCTTCTGCCTGCTTTGTTCTAGTTGTGCCCCCAGCTGACTGCATTATTCACAATCACCAAGATAAGGAAACAACCTAAGTCCATTGACAGATGAATGAATTAAAAAAAGTGAGATTTTATATATGTATATAGTATTCTTGTATCCTCTAAACAAATACTAGCCCCATACTGGCAGATTCTCACCAGTGATCCCACATATTCAGATGTCTCTCAGTGACATTGAAATGTCACATGTACCCATTCAGATCTAATCATGCCATGCTCAGGTATTGCCATGCCCTCATCCATACATCAGCACCTAGCGTTTTCAGATATGGTTGGCGGACTCCATGCATGAAAAGATAAGAGTAATGTCTATTGACGGGAGGACGGTCAAGGCCTCCTGAATCCCAGTGGTTCCCCCACACCTGTCCTTTGCCTCACGGGCTCATGCACCAACCTCAGGTACCAGGAAGCCAGGGTTCTGGTTCTTCAGCTGGTTGCACAGTAAACAGATTGTCCTCATTTAGGCTTCATTTTATCTCTCAGAAGTTTGAACTTTAAATTTAGACTGTCCAAATTGGCAAACACATCCCATGCCTAACTCACTGGCTTCTGCTATTTCTCTCTTAAAATTGGAAATTTCTGGTCATCTTCAGTAACTCTTTCCACATTTTTAACGAATTATCAGCTTTCTTTTCACCTAAATGTTAATTATTTTACATTTGCTTTGAGAGACAACACCTGTCACTATTGCCCTTTTAGAAATGCCTTTCAACTATCACTAAGTTGTATATTATAATTTTTCTCCATTCTTAGAGGTAGCCCAGATGTCCTTCAGAACTAGTATCACTTAGCAATATATATTGCCCTTGCACAAAAATCTCACACTCACAAGCCCATGTTAATTGTTAATTATTCAAGGTCAAAATTGCACGAGTTAAGTTTCTCTTAAGTGATCAGTTTCCAAATATGACTACACATGAACAGGTGGTGACTTCCCTACAGTCTCTATAATTGGTTCCATAGTGCTGGTTCCACAATGTTTTCTCTACCACTGGAAAATCAATTCTCTGTTCCCATAGGCTCTGGTCAAGCCTGCATTCCTCTGCCATCCCAAAATAAATCCACTAGTGCGATCACACCCATATCACATGGTGCCATCACTCAAATTGAGCCCTAGTGGAATAGTCAGAAAGTAAGTATTCCCTAATACGCGCTCAGGAAAGGGGAATGAAAGACCTCATGGCAAACTTAAGATAGACGTGGTAAAGTGGTTTCAGAATAGGAGGTACTTTTCCATTTCAGTTCATCTGAATACCAATTAGTCTTGGCTAAAAATCTCAATATCAGCCAGTGTTCAAAATATTTGTTCATGGTGAATTATAACACAACATAGCACAACTTGAGAAACAACCTTTTTAAAAAACAGTTAGCTTAATAGTTAATGGTCATAGCTGATAATATTTATTTGTGCCAGAGGAATAATGTTTTCATGGCTCCTGAATGTAAGTTCTCTATTTAGTAGATTTATTTTTATCTAACAAATTAGAAATACCAGCATGAATATTTTGCTAAAAGAAGGGATTAGATGAGACATTCCAGTGTCTCAGAAAGGGGCACGGATACTTCATCATAAAATATTCAAAGAATTCCCAAGAGAAACTTTTTAGTGATGCCAAATGCAGCAGTTTATGCTGTTCACTACGTGAGAGAGGAGGCCTTCATCACGCTTGTCTGTATCCTACAGTGCTTCCATCATGAATTTTACAAAAACACACCCTTGTTAAAATTCTTTCAACCATCACCTACAGAATAAAGTTAAAACTCTTTGACATGTGACATTTAAAGAGTTTGTATGTTTGCACCCTATCCACCTGAGATTTACCGCTCCACTGTCACCTGGCACCCATGTCAACGCAGAACTCTGTTCTTTTCCAAGTTACTGGTGTATTCTCTCCTAAGGGTCCTGGATCGTGCCTTATTTTTGATGACTGTTCTGTATTTCTTGCAGCCACTGCAGTTTGGTGCATGCCTGTCCTAAATGGTCAATGCTTGTTGTTCTTCTCCCAGAAATCTGTGGGGAAAAATGGCGTTGTCATTGGATCAGGAAGAAAAGATAGCCCTTTGACTCAGTGGTGCTGCTCCGGGCAGGATTGGGGCTGAGCAACAGACTTTTCCTTACTTGCCTGTGTGACTATCTTTTCAGAAACGTTGTATCTCTGGCCTCTAAATATTCCACACTGGGGACACTGGATGCACTCCAATCATGGAGGAGTTTATCAAGAACTTTCCAAGGTGAAAGCCTCTTGGTCTTATCCTTCTGTTCTAACTGATTTTCCCCTGGTCCCACCGGGGCAATGCTGTGTTTCTGATCTTTCATGTTTCTTTGGGGGCTCCTCAATCCTCTGTGAAAGATGTTGGGGCACAAAGTTGAAGTCAAGGTGCCAGGAAGGTAACAGCAGTTCTCTGTAGAACAATGTGTGTAACAGACAAGAGGTGAGTCCACTTTCCCATCCTTTTCCCTCTCCGTGCCCCACCTCCTCGATAATCCAAGCTACTTTCTCATCTCCTAATCCCCACGAGAGAGGCGCAAGGGCTGCCTCAGGGATAATAGAGACCCTTGTTTTTGGTAGACTATTGTTCTGAATCTGGAAACCCTCTAACACTTGGGGTTTTAATCCCAGCAGTAAGGCAATAAAACACGAAAGAGGAATAAGGAGGGTTTAGGTTTAGCAAGTGAGAGCTAGAATAGGAGTCTTTACGGCACTCCCCACACAGTACTGCTGCCTTAGTTTTCTTTTTTGTAATGTTTTCAGAGAGGACTGACTTATATTTAAGTCCCTTTCTGAGATCAACATGAACCATCAGGCTCCCCAAATGACTCAAGGAAGGCTATAACAATTCTGTAATATTTGTGTGCGACGCAGTTGCGCTAGCTGATTCAGGCTGGCGATCGGCTGCTGGCTGACACTTCTACATAGCCTCTTCCACCTCCAGCCCATGCCATTCTGGAGGAGCAGCACACATTTCCCATTACCAAGGTCAGTGGCCTTTGGTGAAACCACGTCCTTTTCAATTTCTGGTAAGCCCTTTGAGGTGTTTAATTTCTCATGGTCACTACTTACTAAGTGAACTCTGGTCAAAGAGGTAAATGTCTAGCTCCAGTTTATAGATTATGCAGAGTATGCAGGGAACTTTACAACTTGAGCAGAGCAATGTTTTACAATATTAACTAACTTTTCCTTCCCTATTTCCTTGTACTCCTGTGGATTTGCACTACAAAATCAGTTGGTCAATCAGCCAGTCAGTCATGGCCTTGGCAAAAGCAGAAAAGGTAGGTACCCCCACCCTTCCTCACATTAGGAGGTTGTCTATGTATCAACGAAGGAAGCCTCAATATGGCCCTTCTCTTCCCTTACCACAATCCCATTCTATGGACTCAAAGACTGTTTCCCCGACAGAAGTAAAATAACGTTTTCATGGAAGAAACTGAGGCAGAATTTTTAGATCTCATATTGTGTCTTAATTAATCTGTGTTCTGCAAAAAGCAACAAAAATGTCTTAAGTACAGTTTGATTTCTCTGCTCTCAATAGAATGGTGAGTGAGATTTGGAAAACTAGTTATATTAGCTGGGCTATGACATAGTAACTGGCCCCTGACATTCGCTAACAGTATAAACAGCTATAAAACCGGACAAAATTCATTACGAGACTGTTTGGGGACATTGGACAATAGGCAGCACAGAATCATGATCTTTGAGAGAATATTTGAAATCCCATGAGATGAAACCAATGTTTGCCACAGGATATTGCCTGGGAGTATGTTCCGTACTGTAGCACAAGGAGGTAGAACCCAAACAAAGCACAAGGACTTCACTGAGCTGAAGAGACAGAGATAGAAGTTTGTGGCTTCTTAAGTACTTTAAATTGCTTTTCATATCTGGAGAGGAAGAAGCAGTTCTGGTCATGGGTTGAGGGTAAGACTCCAAGAAGCCTCTGACAGAACAGATGCTGCGGGGCTGAGCACAGAGAACTTGCTGAACATCATAGGCATTCAATTCAGACCCCAGCTAGGCCAGGCATTAGGAGTAAGGACCATGTCCCAGAGTAAATACTCCATCCTAGAACTAAGTTCAAAACTGATGTATAACCACCGTAACAGAGAATAAAAGCAAGCCTGGCAGGACAAAAGGACCCAGCAGTAATTTGACTACCTGCCATAACAAAACTGAGCCACGTTTATGGAAAATGACAAGGTCCAAATTTTAAAGAATGTAACATTCACAACATACTACACAAAATTCAAAAAGAAAGTTTCCAGACATACCAGGAAGCAGGAAAGTGTGAACCAGAATCAACAAAAACAGTAATTAATAGAAATGACCTCAATATGTCTAAACTGTTGGAATTAGCAGAAAAGTTAAAGAAAAATATGCCAAAGGCTCCCCTCTTCTTCCCTCACCAACACAGTTATCTCCACTGATCCTTGTGAATCAAAGAGGTTTGCTTAATAACTTCCTCAAGGTCACACAGCCAGTGGTGGAACCAGGATGTGAACCCAGGGAAGTTTTTCCACTACATTGGTATCGGTGATCATTTTTGATGCACAAATCACTTCCATACTTAGGAGTTTTGAAAATAGGTTCCTCTTTTTTGCATAGCATAAAATGAAATGATAATAGACTAAAAACTATATGAGCTCAGATATTTTATAAGTTAATTTTTAAGGTGATTGCAGAGACGAGAGAAAGAGAGAGAGGGGGAGAGAGAGAAAGAGAGAACGGACATGTGGTTTATGAACTTCCTCTCCACTCCCAGTGTTGTACCTCTGCCTCTACTTTTTCTCCATATGGGCCTGGAATGGAGATGCTGAATTTAAACTCTTGCCTGGTAAGGGGGCTCTTAGACTTTATAGCATGAAGAATACTGGCCTCAAATGGTTGGCATGGCCTGGCATAGCTTGGCACTATGGCCCACATATCACCTTATGTGTGTACTTAGAACCTCTGTTTTTTAGGTTGTGATGTGGAAGCAGCTCCCTAAGATAGAGGGGAAAAGATGGAGCCATACCAGCTGGCCAACTGTAGTGTGAGAAACAGAGTCTACATTAGGCTCATCCATCTTGACACACATCACCTTCATTCCCAGCAAAATTCTGCTTTCACTAGCACTAGGCAGTGACTCAGCAGTACCTAAAATGCCATGCTGTAATGAAACAAAAAATCAAGAGCATTTACAAAATATACAAATGCAACATCTGCGATTAATGTCCTTTCCGGTGAACTCTGAAGAATCTAATGCAAACCATGATTCCTCAAAGGAAATTTACAAGGCTAACCCCTTTCTAAACTCTCTTTAAAGGAAATGGAAAGAAAATATGGCAGGGGACCCATAAGAATCACTAAACCAGCGTCACCAGCCTGTGACACACCTTTCTCCTCCCCCTTCTTAATAAAGAACCCTCACTGCAAGGGTCTTCCTGGCACCTGGGTTACTATGATGAAGGGAAGAGCAATAATCTGAGAAAGCGATGGTCCCTAGTAACATGAACAATGGCAATAATGATAGCCAACATTTATTGATCACGTACTATGTGCCAGGTATCTTCATAGTGCTTTACAGGGACCCTCTCCTTTAATTCTCTCAAACACCTCTTGAGTTTGGTGATTACAGAAATCTCACAAAAGGAAGCATTTAGAATTGAGAAAGCAAAAGCAATTCTCTTAAGGTCACGTGGCCAGAAGTGATGGACCTAGGATTTGGACCAAGGTCTGTATTCAGCATCCTCACTATTAATGATGATGCCAGTGTTTCATGGATTTCAGTAATCCCTTGTTTACCAACTTTACCCTTTTGCCATATTTGAAAATGGTAAAATGAATATAATACTAAATGCTTCCAATCTACATAAATATTTCGCTTGCATTTCTTATGCTTTTGCTTAGAATTTTAATTTATTAATCTCAGATGATATCCTGATTGTTGTGTTTAGAAGGCCTAGTATTTTCCTTTGAACTAAGTCTTTTACATCAATAAGTCTATTTTCAAAGGAAACTTTACATCACTACCATAAGTGGAAATCCAGCATCACTTGTCATAAATGGCAAATGACTGAAAGAACAAATTTAAGTGAAGCAAAATGAATCGTTTTTTAAAAATGATTAAATATGTCTTAAAACTTTAAATGGTTCATCCAAATGTAGCACTTGAAATCATTTTGTGTACCATATGAGTATAATACTAGTAAATTTTATCAATTTGGGGCAGTCCTCTGTAGCCCAATTCTTTGTGGATGTATGGATAACATTTAATTTCTGGACCTAAAAAGCTGGGAATAATGGCGATTATGACATGGTACTAACTGCCCTTACAGAGGAACTGACTGGGTGACAAGATGGCCTTCCTCATACATCCTTTGAGTCATTATGCCTTTTACAATGCTAAGAACTGGTTTGTGAATGTTTTCTTCACCAGCCCCGCGTACACGGGTTCATTAGCGATCTGGACAGAGGACATGTTGATTTCTTCTCTAGATCTCATACCTTGGAGTATTTGGAGAACACAAAATTCTCAATAAATATTTGTCAAATAAGTTCTCTTGAGTCTTTTCAAATTCTGTTCCTTCTTCCTGGAACATCATTCCCACAGCTTTGATGGCTAATAAATTCCAATTCACTCCCTTAAACTTGATGCAAGTGTTCCTGACCCCCTTAGGAAGTTCTTTATTCCATCCTCTCTTTTCCTGTCATATATTGTTCATACCTCTATCGTAAGTATTTTTGTTTCTGAGGTCTATGTCCCCCACCAGACTCTGAAGTTTTCAATGGTGACTATTTTTAGTTCACCTTTTCAAAAGTTCTTCAACTTGTACAGAACCTTTTATTATGTTGGATAATGTCATGTATTGATTCTTCTTTTTCAAGCCAGTTTGGGAGTTCCTGTGGTAAAAGGGAGCCTGACTATCCAACTTGTATGTCATATGATTCCTCAGCCATCAACCCTACCCTAAGAGCACAGTGAGCTCTTCCATTGTCACCAAATTCTGGAAATTGCCAAAATACAGAAGCCTCAGTTAAGCTTCTTCCTTCTCCCAGATTTCAATCTCTGGATTCAAGGACTTTGTCATCTATTTAAAGACTAAATATCCTGAGGGAAATTGGAAAACACTTCATTATGAGTTAAATAAATGCAAGATCCCAACCTTTGCAAGATGTGGCTATTTCAGCTCTTAGAAGCAAATGGTTGGCTATAAATTCCTATATTAACAAAGAGGAAAGTTCTCAATCTAAATGTTCATGTTAAGACAGAGGAAAAAGAAGGATGAACTAACCCAAAACAGGCAGAAGGCAGGAAATAAGGAATATTAGAGTGATATAAATAAAAAGAGAATAGGAAATAATAGGGAAAATCAACAAAACCAAAAGTTGGTTGTTTATAAGCCACCCAGTTTTTGGTATTTTATTATATTAATAGCAGCTCTAGTGGCCTAAGACAATGGGGGAAGGTCATTCCAAGATGTGGCAACAGTATGTAAAAAAAAAAAGTCGGTATTTTAATAGTGCATTTGAACAGTTACATGTTCATCTGTGTCTCTGGAATATAAGATACAATGCTAGGAAATCAGGA
>JAQIFY010001881.1:0-13815 GCA_028533085.1 Varecia variegata | reverse complement strand
GGATTCTAATAGTTTCTTTCCTAAGGTTTAAGTCTGTTAACCACCGTGATTTAATTTTTGTGAGAGGTGAAAGGTGTGGGTCCTGCTTCAGTTTTCTGCATGTGGTTATCCAGTTTTCCCAGCACCATTTAAAAGACATTTCTTCACAAATGTTACATTGTGTCCCAATAAATCTATTTCTCAATATTTATTAATATTAATGAATTATTTATTAATTCAACAGACTTTTACTAAGTACCTATATGTGCGAAGTCCTGTATCAGGCACTACGGATAGAATAGTGACAAAAGATTTGTTAGGAAGTAGCACACTTAACAAGGACTATGACTTGCTTGTGTGCATGACTGACTTATGACTGATCTGTAACAAATGTTTGATTTGGCATCCCTTTATTAGCTTGTACAGGCAAAACTCACCTGCCTACATTATCATATAAAAATGTTATTAAATACATACAGATCCATAAGGCAAGTAAATTTACTTTTGGATTATCCACATTTTTCATTAAAATTTTCTCACTTATCTCGTATAATTGAAATATCAGTCTGAATGCCTACTTACTAATAAATATGACTCATCATGAAGTTTCTTTTTAAAAAAGAGTCTCTACTGGAATAGCTGACAGTGAAAATGAAGGCAAATGAGGAGCAGCAGAAAGAAGGCATGGCTGATTGTATATGAAACCAAAGATTCCAGCACACCTAGGAAACAAGATTTAAAGTTGGGTGAAGATGCTGGCTATGAATAAAAATGTAATAATTTCTAAAAATAATATTCTTCTTCAAAGAACTTACAATCTTGGTTTAAAAAGATCTGAGGTAGGATTGGGCAGGGGTAAGAAAAAAATGAGTCGTCTTTAATGTTTTGGAGAAATCTTAGGTCGAGACGGATTCAATGCCAGTTTTGATTTTAACCCAGCATCTGGAGAAGCTATATTTTCAATAGAGAAATAGTGTTTACTGAAAATGACTGATTCACCATGCAGTTTTCTGGGGGAGTATATTATTTGTACCTAAACAAAATGAAGAACTGTCAAGATTCCAAAAACAATGAGTAAACATCTCGTGGAATTCGCTAACAAATAAATGATGTGAATTGACAAAAGAAAGCAGGCCCTTAAGTAATGAATTTTGCAATTAGCCTCTGTTTTCAGGGAGAACACATATGTGCACATCCTCTTTGTCCTTTTGACAAGTTTTCTGCTTTTCTTTTATTACAATAAATGTTACCTGCCAGTCAATGAAAATATGCTTGCACTTTCATAGATGCATATAAATTTAACTCCCTAAGGGCAGATAAAGAATATACATTATATAATGACAATTATAATAAAATCTTGGGGTGGATTTATGATGATGAATAATTATTTTTAACAACAGAACTTCTCACAGAACCCTGATTAGAAAGGCTGCTAAATGCCATTCCTGGTTAGAAATATCCTTTTTAAGGGAGTAAAATAGGCAGCTATAATCTACAAATTTTATTTCATTTTCTTAAAAATTATATATACATATGTACATAAGTTAGCAAAATTGTTAATTTTTTATGCAGGAGTCTCAGTTAAGCACTTTAAAGTATTAGTGAATAACATTATAGATAAAAGCATTAAAATAAATTATTATTTTAAAATATTGGAAAAGATATTCAATCCAGACATCCATTATATATGATTATTTGCAATGTGTTTTTACTATGAAACCTGTGACCAACAAGTATCTGTAATAGAATGAGATGGTAATATTTGCTTAATGGCTAGCTAAAATTAGGTCCATGTCAACTGAGAGACAAATATTTGTCACATGTTATCAGTGATGGCACATACTGAAATTCAAACTCTAGCAACCATTCAACATTTGCTTGCCAAAACAGCAATCCTGCTTGCTCATCTAGAAGATAAATCTCATCCATTTTCTGAGCCCATCCCAACCATGACAGGGAATGCCTTTATGGGCAAAACAATGGTAGGTGAGGGAAAATTAAGAGTCTTGCTTTATGAGATCCAGTGTGCACAGCATTTGTGGGAGGGCTGAGTGTCACACACTCACGTGAGGCAGCTGCTACCATCTTCAGATAGCCTACACAGAAAATGCCTAGGCTTCTGACTCCACTTCCCTAATACTTCCATTTCTTGATGGGCTAGAGGACCTGATCCAAGAGTATTCCACTTAACTAAGGCCTTAACACTATGCCTGTTTTGTTGTTGTTGTTGTTGTTGTTTGTTTGTTTTTAAATATATGCCTCAACAAAAAAAGGGACAAAATTGTATTTGCTGTACTTCCAGGAATGCCTAAAGTTCTGCTATGAATTGTTAGATTGCCTAAAATCTCCTGTTCCTCTGCTTGCTGGCGTGTTCCAAGCACCTGGATACTGCTTTTGAAACTTTCCTGGCTACTCCCATGATAGTGCCCCAGCAGGGAGCCAGCCCTACAGTTTTCCTGGGCTCACTCCCATGTTTCCACAGAATCCCATTTTCCTTTGTTTCTGTACTAGGCAGTAGTGCTGGGGTCCTAAAGCATGGATTATGTTCCAGCCTGCCTGAGTTATGACACAAGCAAGGTTATTAGAGTTAAAAGTTTTAAAATCGCATGTGGATTTTATAGACCTCATGCTGCCTATGTAGACTGAAGTCATCAACCAACTGCTGTTCTGGGGGATGTTACTCCTGTACCGCAAGTTAAGAGTGTTCAGGTTGCTTGGCTTCCCTCATTCCTGGACACTTAAAGCACTCACCAGCAATCATCTTTTTTTCTTTTAAAATAAAATATAAAACTGAACGAATCATTCCAATTTAAAAAATGTAATTATTTTGGACTTTGTGACAAATACATCTAAATACTGAATATGACAGTATGGGATATGGATTAATAACCAACTGTTAGCGAAAGTACCTCATCAGGAAAAAAGAACATGCCCTTCATAGTAAAGAAAATCTTCAAAATATGTCTTTAGAGAAGGTAGCATGGATGACTCAGACGACTGAGAGTCTATTTAATTGGTCATTTACTCCAATCTACATATCATGTAAATTTCCCCAGACACTATTAAACTTATAGTCTCTTGAGAGAATAAAAATGAAGAAGGTTTAAATAATTGCTGTTAAGAAATCTTTGTAGATTGGTAAAATTATCTTTCTACCAATGGTTACAGTACATAATTAAACAATCCTGGCATATTTGAAATTGTCACTGGAGTCAAAATAATTTATTTTAATGCAGGATTTTCAAGTCATCAATTTGAGATGAAATTTACTTTGCTGGTTATAAAATACACACTTTCAATTTCTGAAGTTAACATTGATGTTCATGAACTAAGCCTCTTTTTGGAGAGTTTTTATTTTCTTTTAGGTAAGTTTCTTCCCTCACATTTAACTAAAACATAAGACTACAGTCATTTTTTTATATAAATTTGGCTGACTACTGAAATAATATATCTAACCTTGTGTTTCTTTTGTTTCTAATACCTTTAGCTGCTTTTCGAAATAACTGCCTCTGATAATCAAAGATCTTATACAAAAAGTAGGGTTATAATGAGAGTAACATTGGTACTATATCATAAAATAATACATATTTGCAGTGTGTAGGGCCAAAATCTAATAACTATTCGCCTCTTTTTAACCCACAATTTAGTTCATGCTTCCCCCTCACTGCCTCCAGGGGATGGATCTTGAGTACTGTTGGCTAAACAGTGTGTGGCATTAATGTAGCAACTGCTATTAACCTGGTTCTGTCAGATTAAAGAGAAGATTCACATTTCCTGGTTGGGGAATAGGTTCTTGGTTTCTCATGGAATATGAACAAAAACCCAAACAGTCCCAGGTCATGTTCTCAGCCATTTTTCACCCCCAATAAAAATCAGCCAAAGGACAAAACAAATACACCAAACATGGCAGAGCACTTAGGGAGAGAGGTCCAGTCAACAATCAATTTCCAAGCACTGAAAAATTCTGTAGATAAGAAATACCCTTATTGCCTGGGCCAGTTTGCTCAGAATTTCCATTACTTACAGCTCACAGCATTCTAACTGATTCAATTTACTCAAAGAATAATCCAGTTGAGAATTCAAACTTAAGTATATTTCAGATAATGTTCTCCCTCTTGTGGTCTAGTATTTCACTAAAGTACAAATAATAACTTCTAATGTCTTAATTTCAAAAAGGTCACCTTTTAGAAAAGATTCATCCTAAGCATGAGAGACTACAAAGGTGCTTTTAAAGATGTATGGTTATATTCACAAAGCAAAAAATTTAACTACATATCCAATAAAATGTTTGGATAAAACAAATCTTATAATTGGTGAAGATGGAAAAATGTTTAAACTGAAATCAAGTGTAATTCCATACATTGATCAAATTTAATGAATAAAGGAAAAGGGTTTTTATCAATATATATTATTAGAATATATCCAATTAAGATGCTGTAAAATATTAACCTTAAAAATGTTGTCTTCTTTCTCAAATATGCCACAGAATTAACAGATAAAATTAAAATTAAAAGGAAGAATGCTTTTCTAGAAAACAATATATACTGTGAATTTCATCTGAATCTAAGCCACTAATATATATGATATTCAAATAAGTACAGATTTTGGAATTAGAGATACATGTTCAACGTAGGCAAGTTCTTTAACCTCTCTAACTCAGTATACTCATGTGCAAAATGAGGATAATAATGTCCCTTTTCTGTATTTGTTAGAAGATTAAAAGATATAAGACATCACATTATAAGTGATAAAATATTTTTTTCTGTATTTACATTTCAAATTTTCAACCAAAGGTATATCTTCTCTTAAAAATATTTAGCATACATCACACACACACAAAGACACACAGGCCTGTATAGTACATCTTTATGCACACACATAAACACTTTTCTCATGTTAAATAAAATTAAATGGAGCAAGAATACAGGATCTGGTTTTTGGCCTCCACCACTTATTCTTGTTATTCCCTCCACACTTTTGTCTTCCTGTAGAAAGAAGTTCCAAACAGAATCTTAGGCTAGTAAATCTTATCCCTTGCTCCTCCAAATTGTTGTACTTCTTGTGGCATTTATGATTTATTGCATGGGTAATTTTCTTCTCTACAAAATACAAGGTATGTGCATGTATGGTGACCATGAATAATAATTCTGACTTCTACATGCTACTCATTACTTTATAAAAATCGGTCATATATTTATAATGTCCCATATGAACTTTATATAGGCCAGGTATGGTGTCTCGCATCTGTAATCTTAGCACTTAGGGAGGCCAAGGTGGGACGATCACTCCAGGCCAGGGGTTTGAGACCAGCCTGGACAATATAGCAAGACCCCATTTCTATAAAAAATAAAAAAATTAGCCAGGTATGGTGACATGCACCTGTAGTTCCAGCTATTGGGAGGCTGAGGCAGGAGGAGCTCTTGAGCCCAGGAGTTCAAGGCTGCAGTGAGCTATAATCGTGTCACTGCACTCCAGCCTGGGTGACAGAGCAAGAAAAAAACTTTATATTATAAATCATGGCCCATATTTTATTCAATGGAATAATTCCTAGCTATATATCTTGCTCAAATTAGAAATATTTGGTATCATGTTATTAATTACAATTATCTCTTGAATACGATTAAGATTATTAAACTTTGCTTGGATAATTAAGAAAACAATTCTGATCTGATTCAAACATAAGACTCAATTATTAAAGATGTTCATCTGATGAACTGGTAGTATCCCTAGATCAATACTGAGTCTTTTTCTGAGTTGGCTTACAAAGGACCAAATCTGTCAGGTAGACATTCCATTAAAACCTACAATAGGCAGCAAATCTTCTCCTCTAGTCTCCTGGTAGGGAGATCTAACCACCGCACTGGCTACTCAGAACAGGCGGTCCAGTTCCTGGGAAGGCACCTAGCTGGAGTTGGGAATACAGACTACAGAAAAAGAAAAGTTTTTTTTTGTTTTTTTTTAACTCAGTGGAAAATTACCTGGCTCATATTTAAATGGAAATGGAAATTCTGGCCTCAGCAACACCAACCAATAGTGTAAAACCAACTGAACCAGCAGACACATTTAAACTTTCTGTATGAAACAAATTTACCTAACTTTGATTAGCATTTTAATAAAAATCCTTTTTTATTTTCTGATGATTTTTATATTTTCTTTCTGGTTCAGTGTAAAGCAATAATTAAAGGCAGAAATTATGCTAAGAATCAGACAATTTAATTCATTGACCATGGTCTCTTTTAGAGCAGGTCTCTATGAAATAGTACAAATGATCAACCCCTCTGCAACTATTTCTCTAATTTAACACATTTCTGTAACCAAATATATTCATTAAGGAAGTTGCTTCTCTGTCTCATTTTATACCTCTGGAAACATTAATAGATACCAATTCCATCAAATTATCAATGACAATATGAGACTTGACTAAGATAACATCACTGAAGAAATAAGTATTATTCTTTTGGGGAGTGTTTTCCAAGCAATTGAGCATGAACTGTTGGTTAGAAAACCCAGCATATTGCACATAGGCTATTGCTAGCCCTGAAAAAGTAGCTTGTTATTAACCACATTATAATCCTTTGGATAATACTGGCAGATATGTTATTACAGTTCTCATTGCCAGAGCCCTGAGGACTTGCCATCTCATAGACAATATGTTTTTTCACAAACCCAAAGTTCGGCTTACAAGTGTCTGCCTTTAACTACTAGAATCTAGCAGAAAACACATCTTTCTTACGCTCAGTTTCCTTATCTGTGAAATGGGGGAAAAGTAATAATTACCTAATGTGCTCGAGTGTTCTGTGGTTTATCTAATTAGAGGTTATAAAGCTGATAAAGCACCAAGTAGTATTAAATATCTATACAGCATGCATTTACTGGCCAACTTGTGCTCCAGCTGCTTAAACACAGCTGCTCTTAATAAGCAGGAGAAAATCAGCTAAAAGCATGTGAAGAGCTGATTGGAGGAAATGACATGGAAGAAGTGTTTTACAACTCCTGAATTTGTTAACCTTGTTTTAAAAATTAAGAAGTGATTTCATCGTAGAATGTTGCTGTCTTTAAAAATTCTGGAAAGGTGAAACTGTAAAGGATGAAGTTTTAAAATTAGTAGGAAGAAAATACATTGAATGCCAAGAATTGCACCAAAAGTGCTTTGGAACCAAAATGGACATTGTCTGTCATATTTCACTATGCTGTTTTCTCTTTGTTCTGCTGATAATGAAGCTCAGATGATGTTTACAAGCAAAATCATTAGGTTATTGGTAGCAAGTTCTTATGGAGTAGAGTATGAGTTCTGGTTTTGTTGTTTTTTTTAGCTAGAGTTAGATCAAGGAAGAGAGCTGATTAAACCTAAACAGATATTAAATTAGAGAGCTTTCCCTGCTGAAGATCAGCACATGTGGCCCTATCCACAACGTGGGCCTTAAGTTATGATGCTTTACTATGTCTTTATATTCTCACTTCCTAGGCTCCTTGCTAAGGCCCCCATGCCAGCATCTTGTACATAAGCCAGCTTTGCAAGTGCCCTTCTCCTCTCCTGGGTTTCTGACCTTGGCTCAGCAACAGGACTTTCATCTGCTTTGTGCCTGGCCTCTCAGACTACTTCATCCCCCCAATCCCCAACTCTGAATTTCTTACTCCAGTTTAATGAACTGAATAAAATTTCCAAACTTTTTAATGAAGACATTTGCTTTGGTTTTCTTAAATTGTGTCCAAATTCTAGTCAATCCAGTCATGACAGGTGAACTGTAATATCTGATTTCTTTCTTTAAAATAAAGAATGTTCTTTGCCTTCATCTCTATCACTACTACTGTTACTACTAAGGATAAAAATAATAGCTAATATTTATTTAGTGCTTACTATGGATCAGAAACTTCTAAGTAGTTTACATATACTAGTCATTTAATCTGGACACCAACTCTCTAAGGTAGTTGCTACTGTTATCTCCCTTTACAGATGAGGGAACTGAGCCACTGAAGAGTAAATAACCCGCCTAAAGTTACATAGCCAGCAAGTAGAGCTGAAATTTGAACCCAGCAAGTGTGGCCCCAGAGTCTGTGCTCATCACCACTCCATCCTCGCTGCTCTGTGGCACGGGGCTGCCCACACCCTCCATCCTAGCACTTTCTGCAGATGGGACCGTGGGAGCTCCGTATCACTCACTGTAGGACAGAGGTGCACAAGTGTCCGTGGGTCTGTGTGTCTTCTATTATTAGAACATTCATGGCTGTAATTTTAGTATGAGTGGCTTCTGGGTTTACCATTGCAAGTTACTTTTCCAAGTAACTAGAATAAGATCATTTTTAATCATCATGTTCATTTAAAAAAATGCAATCAATATATTAACTTTGCAGAGGACACCATTGTAGTATAAGAAATGATGGACAGAACAGTTTATTAGATAACTAAAGAAGTAGTAAAAATCAAACCTCAGTACCACAGTGAAGAGTAATGATTCCCCTTTAAATACTAATGATATGATTTTATCATCTTCTTTCATATAAAATAACAAAACAACATAAAAATCTGGTGCCAATATCTAAATATTTAAAGAAATAAGAGTACCACATTAATTCTATCAAAAGCACAAGGATTATTTCTGTCAAATAACCAAAATCACCTGCTATGTACATAATTCTACATAGACCCAGAGAAAAATTCTACCATGTCACTTGGAACCACTGATCGACTAGCTGAACATCGTAACTGTTAATACAGGCTTTAAAGTATTTCCAGGCAAATATTACTTCTGTCATGTGCCAACCTCAGAGGTGGCCATCCAAAAATAAAACTTTGGATGTTCTTCCATCCATTACCCATTAAGGAGGAGAAGTGACGTTTAGAGAAAATGTATATGAGCCATCCTTTCCTCTTGGCACTTTAAATTTTATTAGAGATCAAGATCAGCTATTATAAGGATATGAATTTGAATGACATTAGTTTTTCCCCTCACACAATCAACTTTACTAAAAGATATTTGAATATTGTGCCACTAACTTTGAAAGTCATATAAAATGTATATGAAATTTAAAACTGATATTACATAAAAATATAATTTAGGACATTTCTATTTTATCAATTTATATGTAGCACATAAAAACTCACGATACATTTTTTAATTCAGTGCTAAAGAAATCTGGGTTTCCTCTGAAGAACTAGTGTGTGTGTGTATATATATGCCTTTTTACTATTATAAACTATATAATTATATCATGTTTGTTTTTTCCTGAACACCAACTCCAGCCTTCTGGAATCTGAGAGCCAAATCTCAGTGTCAATCACAGAGACTATTTATCTGTATGCTTATAACTTGGCATCTTTATATTTGGAACAGATTTTCTAATTTCATTTCCACTTTACTATTTCATTACAGATCACTATTTTTATAACCAGTATCAAAGTTTTTATGAAATAGGTATGCTGTAAATATAAACAAAGAAATGTAAAAATCAGCTTACCCTAAAAATAATTTATCTTTCTAAGGTACAGATCAATATTTTAAAAACTATTGCTATAATGTACTTCTAATACGGACTATCAGTATGATCTTAAGAACAAATGAAAAATAAAGGCATTTCTTCTTCTTTATGACTTTTGCTCTTCATTTCCTTGTTTTTGTTTTATCACAAAATCACGTTATGCTTCATTGTGCAAATGTCAAATCAATCATCATTAAAACACAGAGCCATATTTCCCTAGTGTGTCAATCCTCAAAGTATTAAATAAATCTCCCAATATTGAAAGAGTACAATTAAAAGGAGCCAGTGAGGAGCAGATAGGAGCAGAGAGCCTTGCATAAATATACTAACGGGTTATTGTGAGTGGAGAAAATGTTAGTATTGATACAAATAAAAATAGTATTAATGGCTTACTGTGGCCCAAAAACCCATTAAAGCCTACCTCAAAAAATGCAAGTTGCATTTGCTAGCTCTAATATCTCCATCAATATGTTTCCTCTTCAATCCTCTCAGCTTTGTACTTCTAAAGAAAGTATGCATGTCACAGAGATGCTGCACCTCACAAGCTCCATCTATTGCAGTTGGAGGTTGGGAGGCATTATTAAATACAGTGGGAAAAGGGAGATGATATTTCATAAGGTCAGAAAGAAATCTCATACACTAACTTGAGAATGTTATTTCCTGGTCTTCAGTTGATTTCAATGGCATTTCTAGTTTCTCTTTTCCTCATAAATGAAATTCCACAATTGCACTCCTTTTTCCACAAAAGCCCTACTGCAAGACCATTGTCGTATAACCTTGTGCTTGGTTTATCTGGAGTACAGACTGTAAGAATACTAACACAAGCCTGTGGGCTGCTATATATTTTCCTAATAAAAATGCAAGCAAAAAACCGACACAACCTGAAATATTTGTCATAGTAACCTAGTTACAGCTCTATTTTCACTCCCAGTTATTTGAACTTCGTTGCAGAGTGACATATATCAATAGAGGTGCTACAACTAGTCCAATAGCTTCAAGTAATAACAAAGTAGTTCATTGTAAAAACATCACATCAGTGTCTGTGTGTGTGTGTGTCTTTAATAAGGACAAACAGATGATTTTATGGGACACAAAACTGAGTCCTATAAAATCAAAACCTTATCAAAGTTCATTCCTCTTTACCCAGTAGCCTATCGTATAACCTTGGATTAGTCAAATAATTAATTACACATTTTCCACATTTTGTCATTTGTAAAAGATGGCATCCTACTTTATAGATAATTGTGCAAGTGTTTAGAAAAGTGCAAGAAAAGTGTTTCAAGATATGGAAAAAATAGTACCACTAAAATCCCATAGTATATCTTAGATTTATAAAAGGGTCCAATGGACCCATATGATAATTAAAAGATGGGGTATTATTCTAATTTTTAAACAGAAGTAAATGTTCTCAGTGTCCTTTGGAAGACCTCTAAGAAATAATAAAATCATGATATATCAATCTTTACAAAGAGTTAGAATTGCTCTCAAAAGACACTAAAATCTGAAATTGTGTCCAGTAGACCCTGATGGTATATAGAGGGCAGATAGTCCTTGCTACACATCCATTTTCTAGTTAGAGTATTTTTTTGTAAAAAGGAGACAAAAATCACTGAAGACTGAGTGCCTACTACTATTATTAATATTACAAGTTATGCTATGTGTGTGTGTGTGTGTATATATAATCTATAATTACCTTTCATGTACAGGATAGGTCCAAGGAGGGAGGAATTATTATTCCCTTATTACAGATGAGGAAGCAGATCCAAAGAGATTGTTTTTCTCTATCAAATTCACATCCCAATTACATGATACAGTGAGAATTTGAATCCATCTCTATTATATACTCTCCAAAGTTCACGCTTTCACACATGAGTGAGTGTCTTACTCCTGTCCTGTTGCCATAATGAAATATCTTAGTCTGGGTCATTTATAAACAATAGAAATTTATTGCTCACAGTTCTGGAGGCTAGGAAGTCCAAGATCAAGGCACCAGTAAATTCATTGTCTGGTCAGGGTCCACTTCTCATAGATAGTGCCTTCTATATGTCCTCATATGTTGAAAAGGGAAAACAAGCTCCCTTGGGACTCTTTCATAAGGGCACTAGTTAGTCCCATTCATGAGGGCTCCTTCCTCGTGACCTAATCACCTCCTAAAGGCTCTACCTCTTAATAATATTACATCAGGTATTAGGTTTCAACATATGAATTTTGGAGGGACACAAACATTCAGATCATAGCAGTTAGTCTTTAAAAAATGTAATATTATAATATTAATATAAATAAGATTCCACTCAAGCCACTTTTATAAACCATATCAATAGAAGATCTGAGATTGTGGAAACAGGAATTTAAAGAGGAAATATTCCACCTGCTAGCAATCTCTGAAAAGAGGAGACTATATGAGGTCTCTCTATATTTGAAAGCACAATTTTTTTTAAAAAAAGCATGTCCCCGGGAAGTCATTTTTTTCTTTGTAACAATATATATTTACATTTTCCTGAGGTCTTAAGTCTGAACAAGGCACTGGTTTTCTTACCCCATGGTTTGCAATTATGGGAAATAATGCTTTTGCTGTATAACATGCTGCCCTTTGCCTTTTAGCCAGCTTGGTGACAATGGCCCTCTCCACAGGTCACACACCACAGGGGCACATCAACAGTGCTTGCCTGGCTTAGCAGACTTCTCTAACTTGTGTCATTTCAGAAAAGAAAAATGATTACCAATAAGTTTAAACTGTGATAGCTCAACTACGGGGTAAAGCAAGATTTTAATCATGTGAAATCAGGAAGCACTTATAAGTTATCATAATGCCTTACATTTCTTGAGCAATTTTCTGTAAAAGCTTTTATCCTTTCATTCTGCTTTCAAGCTCATGAAAGCCCTAAACATGCATTTTCATGGACATGTAGGAAAGAAAATTCTCCCTCCAACCTCTCCTATACGACCTTATTCATTTGGGCCCACTTCTTGACTGCAAGAAAGCAATATTTTTAGAAAATAGGATTGGGGAATAAGAACAAGATGTAGAGGCATCATTTCCATACTACCTCTGCCTGATAACTTCTTTCAATCCCCAAGTTTCCAATAACCCAAGCCCTGGTTGAAGATGACTATTTTGATTACTTGAGGATAGGAGAATTAGGAATTATGAACAACCAAGTTTTTGTGGTAGTATGTTCAGATACTTTTTTTAACCAAAGAATCGGAAAATCTATACAATTTAAAATGAACTTAGCTAAGTAACATGGGAAAAACTCCACCATATGAAGTACCTACGGTGCATGTTCCCACTCTTAATCCTACTCTGTGGGCAGAGCATACTTTCTTGCCCCATTGATTTTAGACATGGTCACATGACTTAGTTGATCATTGAAATCTGACTAGAAGCAACAGTTTGCCAATTCAGAGTAAAGACTTTAGTAGGTACAAAACTGTTCTGCTCTTTTGCTCCTCCCAGTGGCCACTGGTCCCACAATGAAAACGCAGGTGAAGCAAACTGCATTTATGTGGGAAAATAAATGCTTCCTATTATAAGTCTCTGAAATTTTGAAGCTGTCGTTAATTACGGGTTATTATTACATAAACCTGACTAATACACACTCTATTTCAAGAACTATTTCCCATATTTGTTTCCCTCATTCTGCCTATAACTATATTCATTGCTGCAGGTAAAGCAAAGGCAGTTAAGCTTGCAAATTCTGAAATAAAATGGAACTTCAGTAAGTTAATTTCTACAAGCTTATTCAATTGTTAAATTGAGATAACAATAGTATTATCTCATATTGTGAGGACTAAATAACAGATTTAAAACCCTTAGTATGGTGTTTGATATATAGTATGCATTCACTAAGTGTTAGCTATGGTATTATTGTTTTTTCATTACTTACGTCTTAATTATTGACACAGTGTCATAGCACAAGCTGCCAGTAAAGGTTTAGGCAGGAAACGGGACACAAAAGTAGGAGGAAGAAAGGGATAGGGGCATCCTTCCAATGGCCAGTCCTCCATGTGAGTGTCATAAAAACAGAACCCCACTTCATTCAAGATTTTCCATAAAAAATGCAAGAGCAAAATGGAATCATAATAAATTCATATTTTAGAAAAGTGATGTTGAGGATGGCTTTTACATGTGACTGAATATGAATTCTTTCACACTGAAATTATTTTATTTTATTTTTTTATTTTTTATTTTTTGTGTGCATCATGGTTTTTTTTATTTTTTTTTATTTTTTTTTTAATTTTTTTTTTATTTCAGCTTATTATGGGGGTACAAAAGTTCTGCATAGATATATTGCCCATGTCCCTCCCAATCCTCCGAGTCCGAGCCTCAAGCGTGTCCATTCCCCAAACAGTGCACAT
>JAQIFY010001880.1:0-13815 GCA_028533085.1 Varecia variegata | reverse complement strand
TTTTATTTTTTTTGAGACAAAGTCTCACTCTGTTGCCCGGGCTAGAGTGCCATGGCATTAGCCTAGCTCACAGCAACCTCAAACTCCTGGGTTCAAGCAATTCTCCTGCCTCAGCCTCCCGAGTAGCTGGGACTACAGGCATATGCCACCATGCCCAGCTAATTTTTTCTATTTTTAGTTGTTTGGCTAATTTCTTTCTCTATTTTTTAGTAGAGACAGGGTCTCGCTCTTGCTCAGGCTGGTCTCGAACTCCTGAGCTCAAATGATCCACCTGCCTCAGCCTCCCAGAGTGCTAGGATTACAGGCGTGAGCCACCGTGCCGGGCCTCTACACTTTTTAAAAAAAAATTTTCCTTCATTTAGCCAGGCGTGGTGGTGTACACCTGTAGTCCTGGCTACTCTGGGGTCTGAGACAGGAGGATGGCTTGAGCCCAGGAGTTTGAGGTTGCAGTGAGCTACAATCATACCACTGCCCTCATGCCCAGGCAACAAAATGAGACACTGTTTCAAAAAATATATATATATTTTTTTTTTTTTCCTCCATCTGCTTTCTTTGGGTTTATTCAGTTCAGTTTTTCTATGTCAGGTGTAACCTTAGCTCATGTTTTTAAATTTCTTTTCTAATGTAAGCATTTCAGAACATAAATTTCCTTCAACACACTCCTCCTTTAGTTGCATTCCCTTCCCCCACCACTACCACCAATCTAACCCATCAGCAAATCCTGCTGATTTTCTTTCCAAAACATATCTCAGATCCAACCACTCTGCCCACCTTCTTGCTAAGATGACAGAATCTGGTAACTGTATCAGCCCTCTGCAGCCCTGAGACCTCATATCCAAAGGTGCACTGAATACCTCTCTGTACCTCTATGTCCCGAAGCACATCCAACACTGTACTCAGCTGCTCTCCTGTCCAACCTGGCTCTCCCTCCTGTATTCCCCATCTCAATCCAGAACTTTGGGGAACATCCTAGACTTCTGCCTTACTCACCACATCCAAGCAAGTACTAAGTGCTAAAGATTCTAATTCTTTAACATCACTTACTTCTGCCTCTTTCTTTCCATACCCCTTCTGCTACTCATCTTCTCTTTGGGGACCACTGCTAAGAGTCTCAATGAGAACTTCCTGCCTCCAGTCAAATAATCCACTCTCCACACAACGGTCACAGTTATTTTCCCAAATGTGAATCTAATCATATTACTGCTTAAATCTCTCACAGCTCCAAACAAGCAAAGGATCAAGTCCAGCCTCCTCAGAATGGCAGCCCATCACGAGCTGGGTTTTGTCTGCTTCTCAGTGAGCTTGCCCCAACACCCCCTTCTCCATCTGCTTGCAATTCCCGCAATGTATTAGACAATGTCACAGCTTCGAGCCTGTGAGTCCACTGGTCCTCCTGACTTCCATAAACCACATCTTACTACTTCACCCACCTCTCTTCCGAGACTCAGCTCAAGGGTCACCTCCTCTATGAAACTTCTCCAGGCCCCTCCCCTAAACCCCTTAAGGAGGTGACGACTCACTTTTATGCCCCATTATACTATGTGCAAAATTCTCAGACAGCCTGAAACACCTTAATGCAGCTGCCTGTGTATAGATCTATCTTCCCAACCAAGCCTCTCAAGGGCAGAGATACGTCACCTTACTTGTCTCTGTATACCCAGTATCTACCTAGACACAAAATAGGTAATAAAAAATGCAAGTTCACTAAATGAATGAAACAAATGAGTCTAGATTTAAACCATAAACTAAAAAATAATCTAGAAACAACACTAGCTAGGTTAAAATTAATAGGATTCAGAAAAAAAAATCAACAGTAAATTAGAGTTTGATTTATTATGCAAGAACAAAACCTTAATCGTATATAAAAATAAACAGGATCCGTTCACCATCTGGAAACTATTAATAAAATTATGAAACATTCAGAAAAACAACAGAAAAATCTGAATTAAAATTTACTTCAAGGAGAATAGTCATTAAAACTATATCATACCAGAATTTAAACGCTTAATTATATCAACATAAATACCCTCAAATTAGCAAATATTGGCAACACAAGCCGATTTAATTTAGGGAAACTTTCTGAGTAGGCCAATTATAGTCACTAAGAAAGTGAAAGCATTTCTGAATGAAACTATTAAGAGTTCAAATATTTCACAAACTTACAATTCCTCTCTACCGTTCACAAGTTTTCAAATAAGAAATTAATAAAGGCTAAATATATTTATTTCCTCTGCAAAAAGTAATAAAGTTTCTGTAATCTTCCTAATAGTGTTACTTTTAATTAATGAATAAATTAAGCTCTGTTTAGGGAAAAGAAAAAGCGAGGGTTGAAAAAAAGCACACTACTGACCCCTCTCCCCTAAATTCATTCCAACTCCAATTAGAAAGTCCTGGTAAACACCAGAATAAAGAGACAAATGACCATGGCTGGGAAGCTGCCTCTCTGAAAAGTCCAGGGATTTAAGGTACGCAGAACGCAGCCAAAAGGCAATTTCACAAACACGTGATAAGCATGTGATTAAAGTCCATCAACACAGTACCTAGAGCTCTGAGACTATTTAATGACAACACTAAACATCCGATGGCAATTTAAGCAAGCAAAAGGCAATACCAAGATTACCCTAAAGATATCTCAAGCAACCCACAAGTTATGAGAACACATGTTACTTAAAAGGGGGCAGGAGAGGGCTGTGTTACAAACTTTCTGGAGACCAATGTGGCCGCACATATCAATAGTGTTAAAACCTAACACACTTTACCTCTGCCATTCTACTTCTAAGAACTTAACCTGAGGAAACACCCACTGCTGCAAGATCTTTTTTAGCAGATAAAATAGTTTAAAATAGGCTGGGCTTACACTGTAATCCTAGCACTTTGGGAGGCCAAGGCAGGAGAATTGCTTGAGGCCAGGAGTTTGAGACCACCAGACTGGGCAAAATAACAAGACTCCCGTCTTTACCAAAAAAAAAAAAAACCCACAAAAATTAGCCGCGTGTATGGTCAGTAGTCCCAGCTACTCGGGAGGCTCGAGCCTAGGCGTGTGAGGTTGCAGTGAGCTAAGATGATGCCACTGCATTTCAGCCTGGGTGACAACAAAGCGAGACCCTGTTCTCAAAAAAAAAAATAAAAGTTTAAAATAGTAAAAAATGGAAAACTAGATATCCAACAATAGCAGGGTACCAGTTAAATAAAGTCTGATTCCTCCCCAGTAGGAACACAACACAGCCATTGAAGCACATATAGAATGAGACCACTACAATAACACATACAGAATGAGACCACTTCAGGCCAGGTATGAGAGAAGGTGTGCGTCTGCGCAAGCACCGCGTGGGAAAAAAGACAACATGTCCTCAAACATGAACAGTTGTGGCTCTCTCTAGCTAGGGAGATTATATATACATTTCTTCTTCTTTTTTATTTTGATGAATATGAATTTCCTAATAATTTTAACAATAAAATTTATAGATATAAATAATCTTCAATTGATCCTGCTGGTCTAGTGGTCAAATTAAAACTTCATTAAATTTTAATTCCATTCATTTTCTTCATTAATAAAGATGACAAGCAGAAGAAAAAAAACAAACTTAAGAGTGATTTCTTAAATCAACGTAGAAAAAAGAAAACAGAAAACAGGACTGTCCTCTAACCTGTGCTGGCGCTAAGGAAGGTAATCCTCAATGTGCAGCGATCTGCACGGAGAGGGCTCTGGGAGAAACCCGAGAGCGAAATGAGAAAGCACACTGAGGCGAATTCTCCGGACGACTCGGCACTGCATGCTCTGGGCCGGCTGGTGCACGGTGTTCTCCAGACGCGCGTGGGCTCCCCCACTAGGGCAGTGCATGAGGCCAGTGGAGGATATGGGTGGGGGGTTAGGGGTGACCATGAGCCAAAAGGGTGCCCAGGATGGGGAAGTGTCTTGCAATTGGCAGGAGAGAAGAGATTCAAGAAGGAAGAAATTATTAGCCAAATTTGCTGAGAGGTGAATAAGTTTTAAAAGCAAGAGAAGAAACGATCCTATATGCCTCTCTGCTCTTTAAAAAATACGCAGGGGAAATTATGCTCTGCGTAATCCTCCATCTGGCAAGATCACAGTGACCTCTGAAACTGTACTCTGGCAGGGAGGCAATCAAAAGGCAAGGAGATAAGAACAGGGATGAGGAAACTGAGGCAACAGGTGAACCCTACTGGTTCAGGTGAAAGGGATGGAGGGTGAGGGCACTGGCTTTTTATCAAGGGAGGAAACACAAACACAATTTTACGAGGAGGAAAGGTGCTAGTAAAAGAGGAAAGCCTACCAAGGGGCCAGTGAAGGCAGAAATATATGATGTGGCAACTTGATTATAACATTTTGTTTAGAAGAAAACAGATTAACATTCATGATGCCAGGCACAAGGCCTTTACAGCTCTCCCTCTCTCAAAGCCCACATACTTCAAAGTGTACCACATGGCTACTTGTTCAAGTTCTAAATTAGTTTTAATCTAGTTTTAAACTAGTTTTATTGTAGTTTGGGGTTTTTTGTTGTTGTTGTTGTTGTTTTTTGTTTTGTTTTTTTTTTGAGACAGGGTCTCGCTTTGTCACCTGGGCTAGACTGCAGTGGCCTCATCATAGTTCACTGCAACCTCAAACTCCTGGGCTCAAGCCATCCTCCTGCTTCAGCCTCCCAAGTAGCTGGGACTACAGGTGTGCACCACCATGCCTGGCTGATTTTTCTATTTTTTGTAGAGACGGAGTCTAGCTCTTGCTCAGACTGGTCACAAATTCCTGGCCTCAAGCGATCTTCTCATCTTGGCCTCCCAAAGTGCTAGGATTACAGGCTTCAGCAACCTCGACCGCCTACTGTAGTTTTTAAACTAGATTTATTCTAGTTTTAAGCTAGAGTCTTTGGAGAGGGATTCTATATTCCCAGACAATATTTCCTAAATAGTTTCACTATTTTACCTAACTTATTTTCATTTAAGGTGCAGTAAACTACTACTTGTGACCCAGACCAAAAAGTTCACTTCATATGAGCAACAAAACCACCATTCATCCTAAACTAGATTTTCTACTTTAGGCTAAATGGGAAATTCTTGAAAGCTCTCCTATTAAGTCATGCCTAGGAGAGGCTGGGAGTTGAGGGGAGGGAAGGTGGCCACAGGGGGATGAGAGAGGCCAGCCTGCTCTGTGCTCACCTCAGGAAACACACCCGTCTTGTGCTAAGAGGGAATGGCAGAGACTCACCTTGATGTGGGAGAAAGGTCCATTTTGACAGAAAAATTCAAGTAGCATTGCTCAAATATCCTGTTAATGTTGGAGACATCTGAAGGGCTCTGAGGCCAGGATTGCAAGCCCTGAACTTAATAAAGAAAAGTCATCCACGAGATGCTAGATTATCCATGACTTTGCAGAGATGAGGACACTTGCTAGTATCAAAGAAACCCTGATGCAAGCTCCTGCACCCAGCTACCCTGAGCACTGAGTAGAAACCACCTGCCTCCCCTACCATGAAGTAGCCAGTGTAGACAGAATAAACTGTCAAACAGACAACAAAGCAATGAGGACAGAGGAGACTTCAAGGTCTCCAGAAATCTCTGGGATGCTAAATTCAAAGTCTGACTTCCAGTCCTTAACTTACCTCACTGCAGCAGTGACAATGAGTGAGGGTCACACCCTCTTTAGGCTTCCTCTCCTGGTTTTCCTTACATTCATCTGGCCACCCCCAGCCCCCTTCTCGCTCACCTTCGAAAGTGCTGTTCCCCTGAGTTCTGGCTGAGGCCTCCGTTCAAGGGGGACACAGTCCTTCCTGGCTTCGCGCCATTTTATGTGCTCCAGGTCCAAATATCCACCTATCAGAGCGCTCTACTCAGGTGAACCTGAGGTACCTCAAACCAACAAGGCCGAATCTCACTGCAAATCACCAGACCGGCTCGTCACAATGAAAGCCATGGCCACTGGTCATCTACCCACCCGGTGATCCCTACTGGCTGCTCCTGACTCTCTCACACTCCTGCAACCTGTTCCCCAGTCCTGTCCTTTCTGCCTCTTAAACGTCTCTCAAAAGCAGCTCCTGCTCCCTCCCCACTGACACTACCTTACTCAGCCAACTAAACTCCACATGTCTCCTGCTCAGGTGCTTGGGCGTTTCCACACGTTGTTTCCGCACTCCTCCTACCTCAGACCTGGCCTGACACCTAGGAGGCGCTTAACAACATGTAACATTATTGCCTACTTTCTGAGAGAGACGCTACTCTAAGAGTTTTGCACATACTATATATAATCCCTACAACATCTGCATTTTACAGATGGGGAAACTAAGGCTTAAGGAAGTTAGCTAACTTGCCCAAGATCCAGTTGGCCTCCAGAACCCATGCATTAAGTTCTACTGCTGTTCAATGAATGATACAGATTTAAATAGTCAACCCCATCAAATGAGATAAAGACTGAAAAGCATCCATGCAATTTTGCAATGAAGACATCGATAGTGATGTAAGCAAAACTCCTTTCACTGGGGTGATCGAGGCAGAAACCAGAGTACAAAGGGCTAAGGAGAGAGAAAACAGCACTCGTAATCCACTTAAAACACGTCATGTCTCAGACCACATGCCAAGTGCTTTACATACATCATATTTTTTAATCCTCACAACACGGCTAGGTACATATTACTATCCCCATTTACAGAAGAGGAAACTGAGTCAAAAGAGGTTAAGTCATTTGTAAAAGATTACACTACAAATAAATGGCAGAAATTAATTCATCTGACCCTAAAAGCCATGCCATCAATCACATGCCAGGGTTGATAAGACAGTTTCAAGTCAAATGCCAAATTTAAAAAGTATGTATCTCATATGCCATGGATACATAAAGTATATTTCAGTCACTGGCTTCAATAAAAGCACAATTAAGAAAACTTTTTTTTTTTTAAGTTTAAAATGCTAAACTTATTTCCCATTTCTTTAGTAAGGCAACTCCTCTCAGCAATCTTTCATCAGTTAGAATTTATAGAAATTACAACAGAAAGCATAGTTTTACCTGCTAAATGTGCAGTTTAGGCAACACCAGTACACTCATAAAGACCAAAAAAGGGAAAAGAACAATATAGGCTGATATAATTACATGTCTATAACCAGACTTATTTCTAAAATTCAGACTCCTGTATTTCTACTCAATTACAATTAATGAATGAACTGTCCCATTTTCAAAATGATATAACACCATGGTAACATCCAACATGTCCCCTCTCTTTTTTAAAAACTAAATTCACCATAGTCCCAAGACTGAAAACAATTTATCTTTGTTCTTTAGATTTTTTCAATTGCTGACCACCTTAAAAACTAAAATTAAAAGGACTCCCATATTAAAATGTAATAATTTGGGGTTTAACAGAAATTTAAGAAAGCAAGTCATGAGAGATGCCATGATCAAATGAAAGCTAAAGGTTCAATATGAAATCTTATAATATCCAAACTCAGTGTAAAGACTGGGACATGTTTTGGAAACAGCACTTCTATTGATAATCAAACAGCACAAAAGTCCAAATGGCAAATGACAGCACTTTGCAGGCTATGTCCTGTCGGTCCCCAAGATTACACTTACGTGTGTAATTATACACAGAAGGAACACTATAGACCTTTTGTGAAATTTGTTTGATTTGTACTTGGGAAAGATAAAGATTTCCATGTTTATGAAAATAAACCTAAATTCAACTTGCTAAAAATTCTTTCCTCCATTTCCACTTTCATCATTTTAAAGAAAGGCTAAGGTCCTCCACCCAATTGTCAATTAGATTTTTTTTGTTTCCTTGCTATTGAGTTGTTTGAGCTCCTGATGTATTTTGAATATTAACCCCTTATTGGATGTATGGCTTGCAAATATTTTCTCCCAATCTGTAGAAATTAAAAAATGGGGAAGGGACCTGGATAGACATTTCTCAAAAGAAGACATATATTTGGCCAACAGATATTTTTAAAAATGCTCAGCATCACTAATCATTAGGGAAATGTAAACTAAAATCACAATGAGACATCATCTCACACCTGTGGAATGGCTTTTACCAAAAAGATGAAAAATAACAAATGTTGGCGAGGATGCAGAAAAACGGAACCCTTGCACACTGTTGATGAGAATGTATTAATAAATTAGTACAGCCATGATGGAAAACAGTATGGTGGTTTCTCACAAAACTAAAAGTGGAACTATTAATACCATTTGATCCAGCAATCCCACTTCTGGATGTTTACCCAAAAGATTTGAAATCAGTTTGTCAAAGAGATGTCTGCACCCCGAGGTTCACTGCAGCACTATTCACAATAGCCAAGTTACAGAATCCGGATGACAAAAATGTGATATATACACAATGGAATGCCATTCAGCCTTTAAAAAGACAGAAATTCTATCATTTGCAACAACACAGAACTGGTGAACATTATGCTTAGTGAAATAAGTCAGGCACAGAAAGACAATATATGATTCCACTTGTATGTAGAATCTAAATCAAAGTCAAGCAGAGGCCGGGTGTGGTGGCTCACGCCTGTAATCCTAGCACTCTGGGAAGCCAAGGTGGGAGGATCACTTGAGGTCAGGAGTTCGAGACCAGCCTCAGCAAGAGCAAGACCCTGTCTCTACTAAAAATAGAAAAAATTAGCCAGGCATGGTGGTACACATCTCTAGTCCCAGCTACTCAAGAGGCTGAGGCAGGAGGATTGCTTGAGCCCAGGAGTTTGAGGTTGCTGTGAGCTAGGCTGATACCATGGCACTCTAGCTCAGGCAACAGAGTGAGACTTTGCCTCAAAGCAAAAAAAAAAAAAAAAAAAAAAAAAACCTCAAGCAGAGAGCAGAATGGTGGTTACAGAGGCTGGAAGTTTGGGGGATTGGGGAGATGATGGTCAAAGAGTACAAAATCTCAGACAAGAGAAACATATCTTTTGTTTTTTTTGCATTCTATTACACAATGTGGTGAATATAGTTAATAATATTGCACATTTCAAAACTACAAATGTTTTTAAAAATTAAAAAATAAAACAAAATAAAGACTAAGATTGAAGCCAGTGAGGTCCTAAGATTAGTCATCATGTTCCAGAGCAATTACATGGCGTCCTGTTTGAATGGCTTCAAAGGGTCTTCAACAATACTGGGTAAGGGAAACAAACATCATCTCCATGAAGTGGACTAGATATTATTAAAAACACTCTGGAGATGACTAAAGGGCTTGTCACTTATTATTTGGCTGTAGCCAGAGCTGCAGAAACCATATTAGAGCTGTGCTCCTGCAAATTAAACACAGGCATTGAAACAACTTGCAAACACCAAATTTAATTTCCTCATTGTTAATGCCAGGCAGGAATAACAATCATCAACATTTTCATTGTCCTTAAAACAAGTTAAGGGCAGCTTTATGCCACTGGCTGTTAAATAGAACAAGACATCAAATGAAAACAATGCTTTAGAACCCAGAAATCTACCAGAAGCTATACAGGATAGCACACAATTCTCCGTCTTAGAATTTAACCCCAACCTAACCAGCTGCCTCAGCCAGTACTTCTAGCGACCTATTGTCCAGCTACCTAGCCTGGGTGCTCTTGCACAAACTGGCCCTAGCTTTTTCATTTCCCACCTAATTCTGAATGGCTCAAACTCTCCTGATCTTTCTAGGTCCACTTGGAAAGTCACTTCCTTTATGAAGCTTTTCTGAGCCTAACCATAACAAAATCCCTAACAGTTGGTATATTCCTATGGCAATTCGGTCCTGACACATTTTCTAGCCTAATGCTTTCTCTAAGTAAGCTCCTTGCAAGCGGAGACTACATTTGCACTTTACCTCTCCTCTCCAACAGCTGCAGCTAGAGCCCAAACACAGAAGGTGTGCTCAATCAGCATGTGGTGATCTCAGTATAGACTCCAGTGCCACCCCTGATTCCAGTCCACCTCAACCGGGTCACAGAAATTCTTCCAGCACCTTTGGTACAAAGTCACCACACCGCCTCCTTACTCCCAGAGAGTAAGTGCACTTGGAGCCTTAGGTGCACAACAGGTCCGTTTCCTTTCAGAATCCTTAGATGAAATAGGAAGTAGGAAGACACTCTTACCTGTTAAGCACTGATGGAGCGTTCATCTACAAATGGGATACAGATGCTCAGACCCCCAAGCACCCAAGCTGATCCAAAAGGGTGCTACAGGGACAAGCCAATTTATCAAATATTCATCAGCAGCCTTGAAGTTTTTCTTTCCATTACCTCCCATAGTGGCCACAATCTTACCAAAGCAGGCTCCAAAGAAGCTCACCATTCATCACCCAGTGAGAGCCGTAATCTGCTAGTTGAGACTAAACTCAGACATGACATTTTTCAACAAAGGCCCCCTCACCAGCTGTCCAACGGTTACCGCGTTGAGACAATTCAAAACAGCACAACAAGCCTAGTTTTATTCTTGATAGTGCCCATCAAGGGAACTGGAACTACATGCCTCTAGATTACCTTGCAATCACTCCTTATTTTATTAACACATGAGTAAAGATAAGAATCCACTCCATTCTGAGTATTTACCAAGCTTGCCAACAGAATGCCTCTATTTCAAGTTTCTGCACATACGTCTCCCTCCCACCTTCTTTCTGAGATGGATCCAATTTGCAAACGGAGAAGTAACGCAAACACAATCCAAAGTCAAAAATGGCAAACGACCAAAATATGCCTCGTGCCAAATTATCCAAATTATCCAGGCCTCCGCTCCATACGGAGGAAGTCCCACCGTCTCGAGGGTGGGCAGGGAACCCTTGTTCAGGGGATGGGAGTGGGCAAACCTCAGTGCGAAGGGCCAGGCCGAGGCCGGCTAAGGCCGGGCAACCCCCACCGGCGGCTGGGGCGGGGGCTGCAGCCCGGAGGGGTGACGAAGGAAGCCGGCGGCAGGACCGCTCGGACCAGCAAGGTTCCCTCCCGGGCCCCTCCCGGCCCCGCGGGCAACCGGGCCGAGCCCGACCCCCGCCCACCCGCCCGCCAGCCCGGCTCACCCCGCCCGCCCGGCTCACCCCGCCCGGTGGGCAGCGGCGCACCCCGGGCCCGGTCGGGCCAGCTGCTCGGCGGACGCCCGCGGCCGCGCAGGGCTCACTCTCGGCGGCGCGCGGCGGGCCCGGGGCCGCCCGGCACCATCCTCCCCGGCGCGCCGGCGGCAGCGTCCGGCTCAGCGGGGCCCAGGCGAGGATCAGAAGCCGGCCGGACTCCCGCCGCGGCAACTCGGGTAGACTTGCGCTCCGGCAGCCGTGGTTTCCGGGTTAAAAAAAAAAAAAGAAAGAAAGAAAAAAAACGCCACCGCCAACGCTGCCGTGACCTCCGACACCTGGCGTCCGACGGCGGCCCGGCCGGGGCAAGATTCCTCGGACGCGGGCGGCGGAGACTACGCCTCCTGGTTGAGTCACGTGTGTGCGGATGTGCGTGGAGTACGTGATCTACGTTCGTGGATCTGTGTGAGTCTGGCGTTGCGTGCGTGCATGCGTGGTGCGGATATGTGTACTGCGTGGGTCAGGATGCATCGTGTACAATGGTGTGTGCAGTGCACATATGTAGATCTGCGTGACTTTCTGTTCGCGCATGTGGTGTTGTGATGGGTGTGAGAGTATGGGGTGTGTGCATGGCAGGTGTGTATGGAGTGGGCACGCATGTGTTGGTGTATGCAGTGTTTACCGGCCCACATGTGTGCTGTGTGTGCATGTCTGTGCTTCTGTGCTTGTATATTATTAATCACTGCCCATAAAAGTATAATTGTGTGCAATAACTTTGTAAAATAATTTGGCATTGTCCAGTACACTTAAAGATACACATATTTTCTCTTGAGAATATATTACCCTGGAGAAATGCACATGTGCACAAGTAGACAAAATAATGTTTACAGCAACTCTATGTGTAGTCACTAAAAACTGGGGGAGGAAGCAGATATCCAAATAGTCAACTGTAAAATAAAAACAGACTTTGATACATTAATGTATAATCAAATACAAACAGCAGTGAAGATTATTGAATACGGCTTGCACAATAATGGGCATCAATCTCAGGATATAATATTGAGGGGAGCAAATCACAAAACGATACATGGCACCATAATTCCATTATGTAAAATTCCAATCCCCTAAATCAATTAAAAAACAAAGACAGCATAGACTCCACTTTGAGCTGTTTCAAGGTGCTCCATGAGCATTTTGATGGTCCCTGATGCAAGAGGGAAATGGGTTTTGTCTTATCTGTTACAGGAGAGTAATAGGAGCTTGCCCCTGGCCTTTCCAGACCTGTTGCTGTGAAACAGCCTTTGGCTGTGATATATATGTTTAATGTTGCTGCTATATTGTATTTTGTTTTCTGTAATAAACTGGATTTGTTAGCACCAGTGTTTGGGGTCCTGTGAGACTTCTTTACTAGCCAAACTCTTGTTAAACTCTATTTAATTGCCACCATTAGTGCCGTTGGTGTCATAAGTGGGATTTACTGGGCAACCTCTGATTCATTCTTGACTAAAAATATAGTTAAGGCATTATTTAGAGAGAAAAAGGATGATTCTGATAAAAGGGATGAAAATCAACAAGCTATTTTTGTTTGAAGTAGGACAGACTTTGAAATCAGGTACTTTGCCATGAAGCCGACATGGCCAGAAAAAAAAAAAAAGAAAAAAAAAAAAAAAGAAATCAGGTACTAACAATGAAATTTTCCAGCAAAATCTGGGAATGAAAGAAATCTGAACCTCAGGAGCTAGAAAAATGTATCAGAAGGGAACTACACACTGAGGTCAGGTCAGCCAAAATTCCAGTTCACGTGGTTGCTGCTTTCAGCATTAGGAAAGTGAAAGTAAGTTCAAAATCTCTTTCAGTTGAGCTATGCCCGCTCTGGTTCTCATTATAATTTTTGATGAATCAGCTAAACCTGTGAGACCCATGACAACAAAGAAGATAATTCAAGGGGGGTAAGATGACAAGGGAGGGCAGGAAATCATGGAAATAAGGGGTTATTCAGTGAAGGAATTGAACCATAGTGTAGATCATTACAGGCATCACTGTGATAAACTTTTGTTAAAATGGGTCCTGAGAATTTTAGAATAAGGAGCAGTATCTCGGGCTTTGAACACTGCTGAGTAGAGAGGGAATATTTGGACCCATGCTGTGTCTTCTATTGGCCGCTTCCTTTGTGGGGCTGGTTCATGGGGAAGCCCCTGGACTATCAGAGCAGATTAACAGAAGGGTCCATCATACATGCCCCGAGAAGGGTAATTTCACAGCTTCTTCCTTGTCATCTGAAGCTGCAGACACACTGCAGATGCAGGCGGTATTGAGCTGTCTATATAATGACAGAACCAAGCTCCCTAATGGAATGTCCCTCACCCAGGCTATGACTGATACTGTAATCAAAGGTGTCCCACCAGCAAGGGCACCATATGTGTCCTAGCTATTGAGACCTCAGGAGAATGTCAAAGAGGCAGCCTCAAATCTTTTATCCTAGCTACCTTATAGGGGACTTCAAAATTGAAAAAAAATAAATAGAGGTTATATGATATAACCACTTTAGAAAACAGTCTGGCAGTTTCTCAAAAAGTTAAACATAGAGTTACCATTTGATCTCGCAATTCTACTCCCAGAGGCCCAAGAAAATTGAAAACATATACCCAAACAAATACCTGTTACACAAATGTTCATAGCAGCATCATAATAGCCAAAAAGTGGAAACAACTCAAATATTCTTCAACTGATAAATGGATAAACAAGATGTGGTAAATCCGTACAATGGAATATAATTCAGCGATAAAAGGGTATGAAGAACTGACCCGTGCTACAGCATAGGTGAACATTGAAAATATTATGCCAAGTA
>JAQIFY010001879.1:0-13817 GCA_028533085.1 Varecia variegata | reverse complement strand
TTGCTCAGAAATAAAGACCACATGGAACAGAGCCACAGCCAATTCACCAGTACATGCAACATGAGCAAGAAACAAACCACTGTCATTTTAAGTCAAGAAGGTTTGGAGGTTGTGACTGCAGCACAGCCCAGTGCAAGTTGACAGTGATCAAGTCAGTGTAAATTAAAATACTGATGTGATTTCACATTCATATGATCGGTCAAAATTAATAAGTCTAATAACAAGAAGTGCTAATGGCAATGTGGTAAAATCAGTCTTACTGGTTCCTGGTTGTAGTGTAAATTGGCACATTCACTTTGGCAATATCTGCAAAAACTGAAGTAAAGCTGCATCCCATCAACAATACCACCACCAGGGGTCTACCCAGAAGAAACTCTTGCACGAGTAAACAAGGAAACACGTCCTATAATGTTGACGGAAGGACTGCTATTGTAAATAAAGTGAGCCTCAGTAGGGGAATGGATAAACTGGTTCAGTCATTTAAAGGACTACTATACAGCAGTTAAAACGAATAAAGAATATTTACACATCATAACATGATGTACAGAGCAAAAAGGAAAGATGGGAATGAGACTTAGCAATGTCTTTAATGTTTTAGTTTGTTAAAGATCTAAAACACATGGCAAAATAGTAATATCTAATTTTTTATGATGAATATAACCAAAAACATAATCTTTTGAAAGCACTTTTACAGATGATTATGCATAGATGTTCTTATACAAAACAATTCATGTTAAATCCTATTTTACTGTAAGTATTTCTCTAGCACATTAAATAACTGGGTCATTTCTCCTTTTTAGTCTGATAATATCCATTCATTGGTACACTTTTTTTACTCATGCATTCATTTATTCATCCATTTAATAACCCTTTGTAAAGTGCACACTGTCAGATAACAGTTCTAGGAACTGGAAAGTAACAGTGAATAATAGAGAAAAACTGCTGCCCTCGTGTGGCTTTCATTCTAATGAGAGGAAACAGGAAATGAGCATATTAATAATTAAAATGCATGTTAGATCAGATATGAATCACTTGGAGGAAACTAAAACTGAAAAGTGGAAAAGATACTGTTAGGGATGGGTGAAAGTTTAAATAATTTTCAGGTCAAGACCTCTGTGTGACTATCTAAGGAAATATTATTATAAGCAGAGCAGAGGTGCTGAGGGCTAAACATTCCTGACATATGACAGGTTAAGGTGACATCCAAGAGACTTGCTGGCACAGATGAAGCAAGAGAGAAAAGTAGGAAACAATGTCAGAACTGGATGCTCATCTTATACCCTAGGCACTATAGAAATTTCTACGTTTTTCTGAATAAAAAGAAAAGCCATTGTTGAAGGGGGAAAGAAAAGCAGACTACTAGTTACAGGTTTGTTAAAATAACCCTGGTGACAGATGGTGATGGCCTGTGGTATCAGTAGTAACTAATCTATGGACTCAGTGTAATTCCAATTCCCAACATGTTTTTGTAAAATTTGACCAAAAGACTCTTACATATAGTACAAAGAATAAAAAGGTAAAGAATAGAAAATTGACTGAAAAGAAAAACAGGGTATGTTCTTATCACGCATAGTATAAATAATGGTTTTGAAGATACAATAAATTAAAGCAGCAAAATAACACTAGATGCTATATAACTAAGCTTAATAGAATAAATGATAAGGTAACCTCTCAAGAAGGCTTCCAATAATCTTTTATTAGGAAAGTTTTAATTTTAATATGGGCCTTTATATATGCATATGTTTTCATGCATACATATTATACTTTATTTTGATACATTTTAAAACAAGTACAATAAAATGTTGACACTGAATAAAATAGTTGATGATCTGTTGCAATTAATAAGAGTGAATATCTGGGTTATCTCTGTAATATTTCCCCTACTTGACTTTTGATATGCTTTATTGAGTTGCAACAAAAGAGATAAATTTTTAGATATAAAACTAGCCATCACAACTAATCTAGATATACTAATTGCAATAAACTTTCACTTTGAATATTGCAAAGAAATCGTCAAGAATTTGCTTTTTTCTGTTATTTGCAATTCTAAACAATCCTCTTTTTTATTTCAATTTTATGACCTGTTTAAATTTATATTATATGTCTTGAAAGATACAAGGATTCTTTCCTGGTTATTTTGGTGATGGCAAGATGAGATTAAACCAATAAAAGTATTTAGAATATAGTAAATATTTTCTTGTTCCATAACTGCTATAGTTTTGTAATATGAATTACAATCATGCTTATAGCATCTTCCATTCATTAGAGCCTGTATTTTATGCCAGACACAACACTATACATAGGTAGGTAGGTAGATAGATAGATAGATGGATCAATCGATCATCTCTTTTATTTGTAAAAATCATCATGAATATTTTGTTTCATTAAATAAATGACATTTAAAAATGAAGTCTTTATCACTCTCATAAGATGTCCTAATAATGTACTAATATGAAGGAATAACTGATAAAAAATTAATCATTTTCTTAATGTATTTGTATATTACAAAATTGGTAAATACATAGTCTGTGCACCTGCTACTAGTAATTTGCAATTACGCCTTGCCTGAAAGTCTGTAATATGCTTCATAAGCCAAGAAGTAAAGCATGTTATCAAAAGAGAACACAAAATAGAATGCAAGTTTTCACTTTCTTTCAGCAGCCATCTGGCTTAGGACTATTTTTCTGTAACTAAACATAAAAGAAATGGAACTCGGACAAATTATTTATTCAGGTATATATTGTTATGATTTTAAATAATTGAAGAAATGTATAGAATTATTAAATCTACCTATCACATATAAGATTATTTAAATAATATACAATAAATTTAAAGTTGTTATTAGAAAAACCTAATAAAATTTTTCTCTGTTTGAATACACTTAGACCATAGATACGTTCTTACAATTAACATGTTATTTTTGAAAATTATCTGCATATTTGTAGAAACCCAAATGTTCAACTGCTCACAAGTGGACATTGCAATGTAAGAATGAAAAATTAGAACAATACCATTTTTAAAAATGGCACAATTTGTGTGAAGGAGGCAAAGAATGAATAATTGGCATCTGGTTTAATATTGTACTTTATTTCTCTTTTCTGTCAGATAATGGCAATAATAATAGCTACATCATAGGATTTGCATGAGAATTGAATTAAATAATCAATTTCAAACAAAATTAATACAAATTAACATTAAAAGCACATAGCAAATAGTCAATACATACATTAAAATGAAGAGAATAAATAATGAATGAGTACTTACTGATTTTCTTGTTGATGAGCTAAATGTTTTTGCATTTGCTATAAGTATGTTTTGCATGAATAATTTAATTTTATTTTCCAATGCAGAGGTTATCTGATGATAAATAAACATATATATTTATATCATATTGATATGTGTGTATATATTTTATATATACATATATATTTTGTGTGTGTGTATATACATATATATATATATATATATATATCAGTACATGTGATGCTCTGGAGCCAATTTAGTTAATATAAATGATATATAAATGACCAAATTCAGTGAATAAGATTAAACTTTTAATTACAATGTTATGGCTTCACTGTTTTCTGTCTTTATGCTTTCTGTACATAGTAATAAAACTAGGCCAGAACTGTGAACCTCAATTGTGTGTAAGATGCTGTGAGAAGGGGGAAGACATTGACAATGTAGTGATTAATGTTTACTCTTAAGGAAATTTTAAATTTTAATCCAACTGGCAGAGGAAGATAGACACATGGATGAATGGATAGACAGACTGAATTTATTTTTCAGCACCCTAACTCTAAAGACATCAAAGATCTTATAAATCTAAATTCCTAAAAATTCCTAAATCACAGGAACAGGAACAGCTTTTTTTTTTTTTTTTTTTTTTTTTTTTTTCTCAAACAGTTTCACCTGGACTAGAATGCTGTGGCATCATCATAGCTCACTGTAACATCAAACTAACTCCTGGGCTCAAGCGATCCTCCAGACTCTCGAGTAGCTGAGACTACAAGGCACGTGCCACCACTCTAGGCTAATTTTTTTTCTATTTTTATTAGAGACGGGGTTTCGCTCTTGCTCAGGCTGCTCTCAACTCCTGACCTCAAGGGATCCACCCGCCTCGGCCTCCCAGAGTGCTAGGATTACAGGCGTGAGCCACCGCGCCCGGCCCACAGGAACAGTTTTTAACACTGACTTTTCTTGGTCTTTCAAAAGCAATTTGGTTGTCCCCTTCCTGATTTTTCTTACATTCTTCCTACTCAACCCTGATTCTTTTGTGGTCTTCTTGTACCATATTTGGATAGGCCATTTTTTGGGTCTCTGTATCACACTGTCTTCTCTTCTCAGTATACCTTCATAAGGGAAACCCATTATTTCCTAGTGTGTTAATAATAACTTATATGTAGACAATTCCAAAATCTACCTCTCTGTTCAGACCTCTTTTTTGAATTCCAAAACTATATAATCAGGTGCCTACTTTCCTTTTCCACTTAGAAGTTACACAGGAACTTTAAAATAAACATGTCTAAAATGGACCACAAGAATTTTCCCTCCAGAACAGGTAATACTCCAGAGTACATAATTTTGGTAAAAGAGTAATCTTACTCCTAGCCATGTAAAAGTTATTACCTATTCTTCCGACTTCCATTTTTTTTTAACAGCCGCTCTAGCTTCCAAATATCTATGTACATTTCCATTTCTATATCCCACCTAATATCACCAGGGTCTGAACTAATGATGTCTCTCTTTGATGGAATTAATTGTTTCCCAGTAGTGTAGTGACATCCATTTCCCTTATCCAATGCATTCCCCACACTCTGGGGTTATTGACTCTTAAATGTTAGCCTCAAACAAAGCAAACAACCAAAACAAAAATGCAAAAGGTTTACTATTGCACTTAGAAAACACCAAAATCTATTAAATATTACAGAATCCACAAAAGCACTACTTTAACACACTCACATTGATGTCTTGGAAATAAGCATTGTAACCAAGTATCCTTAGTGATATATAAATACCCGAATGTGTGAAAAACATGGCCTTATTCGATTAGGATTTACATGAGCCAACGTATCACATCACTGGTTTTCAAACACAATTCTAAGTGATTTATGCCCTTTTCTACTTCTGTTTTTGTTTTTTTTATGATTCATCTGTAAGGAATCGTTTCTAAAATTCATACCAAGTCACACAAGTATATATATATACATACACACTTATCCTTAACATCTAAGCTCAAATATAATTTTCTTTTAAAGTGAAACTCCAGAAAAGAGTTGTCCATACTCATTGTATCCTCCATTGGACCTCCCGTTCTCTTTGAAACCCTTGCCAATCATATCACTGTCACTAATACTCCACTTTAACCACTGTCGTCAGAGTCAAAACTTTCTTGGTGTCTGTCGAAAAAGTGGCACCTGTCACCAGGTGCTTTTTTGACATTATAAACGCTAATTAAAAATTCTTTGCACACATACATTTGTTTGTGTGTGCACAATCATTTTTTTTTTATAATTCCATGATGATACTCTAAAGAAAAATTCAAATTTTAAATATGTTGTATATCTTTGACCCATTTGGCATTCATTCAGTAAGGCAAAAATTGTTTAAAAAGGAATAAAGTAATTTGAAAATGAAAAAGCGACTTGCTGGGGACAAAGAGAAAAGCAAGAAAGTGAAATTGAGACAGAACAGAGAGACAAATAGTTGGGGATGGGGAGAAAGAATTACAAAGGCTACATAGAAGTAAAGTTCTTTAATCAAATGATTTTTATTTGAAAGTTGTAGAAAAGGTGGACAGTGATAATTAAACAATACAAAATGTAAATGTTATCATCTTGAGACAGATAAAAATATTATCAGATGAGTTAGTTGATGTCAAGAACATACGTGTGATAGATATTATTGCACACTGACGTTTCTGGTTCTCTTCCTTGTGGACCTACGGGCTCCACTCTGTGACATTTAGGTGTGATTACGTAACTTGTTTTAGTCAAGGAAACATGTGCCACTTGTAGGTACAGCACTTGCCATCTGGTGAGTAAGTTTGTAGATTTTCTCTTCTTGAGCAATAGTGATCATAAAAGTGGTTTTGATGTGAGGTTTGTGTAATTAGAAGAAAGGGCAAAAAAAATACTTTGACTATAGAGTGACCACATGAAAGACAGTTGCCCTGGAGAGTCACAGGAATCAGGCCCTTCGCGAATTTTGTGTGAACAGGAAACAAACGTGTAATAGGTCCAGGCTCTGGGATTTTGCCATATTATATCTAGCGAGCAATTCAATTAAAACTGACTTGCACAGGAATCATTTGGTGGCCTGTTCTATTACTATGGCAAACATATTATTTTAAACTGCATAGTGACTTCGAATTAAACTATGCCACTCCACTGTATGTATTTTCGTTAAAAGAGTAAACATCCTTAATCCAACATGAAGAAAGTTTGCTGTCTGCTATCCTCCAATTTTCTTTTCCTTTTTTTTTTTTACCTATTATAACTATTATTCAGTGCTTTGATTTTACAATTACACATGTTATGATGTTGTAACACTTTATTATTAATGTAACAGATACAAAAATAACACATAACACAAGTTTGTCCTCAGATTTGTAAGTTTGAAAACTCATTTTTATATATTCACTCAGACGACTTCAAATATTGAGAAACAGCATCATTCTAACTAACTACACATATAGTGAAGCAATTGATAAACCAAAGGTTAATTAATTAATTTATAATAAATATTATAAATGGTAAATATCCCAGAATACTCAAGCAATCATATCATTGCTTTTTCTCCCTTGCAGGAAGCCAAAATTTTCATGATGTCTCATAAAAAACTATATTGTCATTAAAGAAAGATTCGTATGAACTTAACTATCTTAAGGTGTGATCCTGATATCTCTAAATTAACTAAGGTATGTGATCGAACATTAGCATACTTCTCGATTGTGCATATTCTTTGCTGAACAGTGCAAAAGTTATACTGAAAACACTCAGCTTATTGACCCTGTTTTTTCTTATTCCAAGAAAGTCTTCAATAAATGCATTATTATTTTTTATAGATAGGCCATGTGCAAATTACAGTCCTGAGAGATCCTTAGCACATTAAGGAGTACATCTTGGAAGGCATCATTTCTTCTGACCCTCCTGCTCTTTAATCTTCTTTCAACCAACCGCAATATGTAGAACAATCTGACTCCTCTATTACAATGCCCAGACTGCTGAGTGTCTATAGAAAAAAAAGGCACAACTAATCTTCAGTAATGCCCTAGGGATCCTTGTACATGATAAAATTCACTTCATTCTCACGTACTATTCATTGGTTATTCCAACACTTCCCATGTGTTTGAATTCATTTCTCCTCTCTTTATTTTCATAAAAAGTTATTATAACTCCTACTACTCAGAAAATATGAAGACTCACCAATACTCAGTATTTTTTCCTTATCACCTACAATCTGTATCTGTCTTTTCCTGTATCTTTCTTCTGTCTCACTGGAAGAGGCATGTGTCTTCACATCCAGAGTTAACTGTCTACCTCTGCCAGTTTCCTATAATGCCTTGTTATATCAGTGATCTTGACCTTCAATTCGTCAACTACTCCTTCCATACTATAGTTTAGCTTGCACAGTATCAGTATATATAAATATTTCCTCTTAAATTTTAAATTCAAAGGAAAACAAACACATTTATATAATATCTCTGATTTTCTAGATGAAATTTCTTGAAAAAATTATATTTCTTACCTATAATTTATTGCAGGAGCCAGTTGCATTTTCTAACTGATTTTATATAATAACGTTGTCACTACTCTAGTTAGAATTACCTGTTGGTCAAATTTGACAAAAACAAGTAGACAATATCTGGTCTTTATCTAGTTTGCTCTTTTATATTGACCAAACTGTCCTTCTTAAAATCTCATACTACTATTACTTCTGTGGCACTATTTTGAGACATTTTTATTCTTTCATATATTGTTGCTTTTATTACTCTTCTTCACAATGTGCTTTTTACTCAATTATCTCTTAAGTTGACATAATTCAGACATTCATTTTCAGCTCTCAGATCTCTTCATGTTATTTCTTAATTGTCTGATTCATCAAGCTTTACAGTATTTCCAGTCCCTTATGTATAAATGTATATTGAAATTAATTTCTTTCCTTTATTCATTTGTTAACAAGTTACTAAGTGCAAGGCAATCATCTATAGGATGGCAGGACCGTGGAAACCAAGACAAAATATGCTTGTCTTCAAAGGCTTACTCATAAAAAGTAAGTAGATTAGGATGTTAAATAGTTGAAAAATGCATTATTGACTGCACCTTGTTAGACTAATTATATTTATTATAAGGTAGTAAATTCTAATCTCCCCTGATATCAGTTAGGTGTTCTTGGAATTTTATTTGAAGTTGTTAATTGTTTTAAATATTATAATAAGTCAGTTAAATAAACACAGATATTGCTCATTTGGGAATTTTCAATCTAGTGAAAAAATCTGTTAACAACCTCTGTAAGTTTAGTGAAATGTTAGCTTAATAGGTTTTAGGAAAAAAAATCACATAATATTGGAACATTTTCAAACACTATTTTTTAAAAGGTTCTTTCTACAGCAAAAAAATTTTAGGTATGTATTTTATCACACGTTATTTTAAAAAATGATATTTTTACCATGATGAGACAGATCAGATGTGTTTTCCTTTCCAAAAATCCTTGCACAGTACAGCAATAATGAGAGCTATTTGCCAAGAAAGTAATGGTCAACACATTTGAAATAGTTTATATTTTTGTGAAATAAAAAAAAAAGCATGGCATTTTTTTATGCTTCAAAATATTTTTTTTTTAATTTCAGCATATTACGGGGGTACAAATGTTTAGGTTACATATATAGTCTTTTCCCCACTTGAGTCAGAGCATCAAGCATGTCCATCCCCCAGACGGTGCGCACTGCACCCATTAGGTATGAATATACCACCCCCCTTTCCCATCTGTAACATTGCACCTTGTAACATTCCACAAAATTATTAGTAATCCACTGAACAATAAAAATATTTTCATCACTTCCACCTCTTTTTAGTCGGGCAGGTGGCCGGGTAGAGCAAGGGCAATATAATGTAACCTAAACATTTGTACCCTCAAAATATTCTGAAATAAAAAATATATATATCAAATTAAAAAATAATATTATATTTTGATTATCTAAAATGAATTTGTAAAAAATTAACCTAGAGAAACCACTTGAGAGAGTTAGAATGGATAACATATTAATAATTAGTAAATACTATTTATTTAAATACTTGTTATATAGATAAAACATTAGTTGTGTTATTTGCTTTCCGCCACTCAGTGGATTTCTTTGCATAATCCACTGAGGAGAAAAGTGCTCTAAATGCTGTTAGAGTACTCTGAAAGCATGAGTCTCATCATGGGATTTTATCTCCTTAAATAGAGTTTCCAAAGTTTTGTGAACTTTATATTTAATCCATTTAGCTTAGCAAATAAAGATTCCAGTCATACAGGCTCATATGTATATTACAACTTGTTTCTTGACCTCTCTGATACGTATCCCCCAATATTTCCACATACCAACTTAAGTGTGGTTTCCTCAAGATGTCCAATGGCTTTACATACCTTTACATGCACTTTGTTATACCAGTAACTTTTCCTGCCTCAAGATATTCTTTAGCTAGCTACTTCCCACACTTGCAAGAACTATTCAAGCATCTAAATTCTTCTAGGAGCCATTCTCTGATACCTGCATGGGAGGTAGATGTCTATGATGTGCCTACCTTGGCACTCTGCTACATCTATAACACTCACCACATTGAAATTTAATTAATTATGTATTTATTATTTTTTATCTCCTCTCTTCTAGACACAGTTCTTTTTTGTTTGATTTTTATTTTTTTATTTATTTATTATAGCTTATTATGGGGGTACAACCGTTCTGGTTAAATATATTGTCCATGCCCCTCCCAACCGCCCCCCCCCCCAGTCTGAGCTTCAAGAGTGTCCATTCCCCAGACAGTGCACATCGCACTCATCACGTAGGTATACACCCATCCTCTCCCCGCCACCCTGACCCCGAGTCAAATCTTTAAGCGTGTCCATTCCCCAGACAGTGCGCATCGCAGTGCGATTAGACACAGTTCCTAAAACGTTTTTTGTTTTTTTTTAACAAATTAAGATTTCTCTCCCATTCTCATTTTCGTACACTGGTGCATTGTGACACGTGAGTTAGCAGCACATTTAAATCCTTCCTCCAACCACATATTTTGTATTCAGCAATCTTTACTGAGACTCCTGCTGAGTTCATTCTTAGAAAGTGATAATTTTCTAATAATTAGGAACATCATAATCTTCCCAATCTAGTTCTCAGTATTTAGGATTGCTGACTATAATCTATATGTATACCAAAAAAGATACAGAGAGTAAACTATAAAAATTAGCAAACTAATATATTTTCTTTGTCAAATCTAATCTCAGGCTAGATTACTGGATTGAGGTTTACACTTAGCACAAGAGACATATAATCATTTACAAAATTACAGAAAAGGCAGTATTAGTGCCTTTATATATTTGTTTAACTATATATTTATATTTAACAAATGAGACATAATTTAAATGTTTGTTTTTAACTCACCTGTGTAGTGTTGAAAATATGACCTTTCCTTGCATAGTTTCCTTTTTCCAACACACATAAACACACACAGAAATATTGTACTGATACTAACTTTAGCTTCTCTTAACATAATTTTGTTTCAGTCTAACTGATTAAGGAAAAACTTTATCGGAGAATTGCTTCATTTGTATGAGTATTTGCTGCTGTATTAAATTGAGACTTCTTCAACCTGGCCTAAAAAATTTCCTGTTCTTTTCTCAAGATACAAGAAAGGAAATATCAATAAAAGTAAGTCTGACTCAATGTTCTTTATTTTATGTGCTTACTGTGAATTTACAGCTCAAGGCTTTCCTGTTGTCACAAAACTAGGCAATCTTGTTCATTTTTATTTTTTCCTTAGTGTTTTTGTGTCTAAAAATAATTTGAGAAGCACTATAACTTTTTTGATATGAATATATATAAATATATATTTTTTTCTATTTGGTGTATATTTGTAATATGGTGATAAATAAAATGTATTATCATGGTAAGTAATTTTGATCTATGTTTTTTGATTTGTCACATAATAATGTATCATATTTATAGAAATATATTCTAAACTAGTTATTTTATTGTCTAATTTGACCACTATTCATAAAATGATTTATATTTAATATATCTCTTTGATATGTTGTGGTTGACATATTAAATTTATCACATAATTGATAACTTTATGTGAGAATGTTAAAAGTCAAATTTAATGTATTAGTTTAACCACATACAATTTTTATGTCTAATGTTTGATCACTGTGCTATCTTTTGTAGTTGTAGCATCTTAACTCAGGGAGAAAATGTTGTTATTGCAACTTTTTTGTGTGTCAAAAAGTGCCAGGTGTGAGAAGTTTTTCCTGATAAATTGGATTCTCTATTTCTACGATTCCACGCATCATGATATTTTTTTTCATCCCTACTGATATAGTTTGTGATGGATATCCTATTTTTTATTGTGCTTTTTCTTCTTTTTCTTTTCCTTCCTTAATACCTTTAAGACAGCTTTCTGAGTCAATGACTCATGAAACTAAAGTGTCTACTTCTGATCTAACATATGATTTGCCTGCTATAGCCCGGTCAGTTTAGTATTCATCTCTCACAAAATCCTAGTGAAGAAGTCATTTTGCACACCTGAATAGTGTGCATCTCAGCTCTCTGTTGGCATACCTTACAGCTTTACTTTACAGTGTAGAATGTAATTTGTTCCTGAGCATTAGTTCTTGGATTTTATTTTAAATATATTGGCATGCTTTCAATAGTAGAGCTAAGTTCTACCCCCTGTACCCAGGACATAAATAAATGACATTCAGAATAAAAAGGCAAATCCAGGTCACAGTTAATAAATATTCCATATTGTTTAATTCTACAGTTAGTCCAGCATTTGTTTCTGGTAATGGCACTAATGAGTAATTGACAAAAGGGAATGTTTTGTGCCTAATGTATTAATAATATCAAGCCCAGAATAACAGGGCATAGTCTAAACACTTCTAATTCTTAAATAAGATCTTATGGTCCACTTAGTCATTAATGAACATAACTCAGATATTTTTAGATATGTTTATTTGTCCACTATACTATGTGCATGTATATCATTTTATATATTTTTATTTTTAAAACACTCATGTTTTCCATAAATTTGTTATTTTTTATAACTCTATGAGTTATTAAAATAGTAACATCTTAGTGTTATAAAACAATGCCCATTTTATTATGCTCATGAAACCCATGACTCAGCTAGGAAGAATGAAACGGCTGAGGGCTGAAACCACTGAGACTAGAGGATCTTCTTTAAAGATGGGTCCTTTAATTACACATCTGCCAACTAGCCTGAGAAGAGTGAAAAATTAGCTTTGCTGGAACTCTTGACTAGAGGGCTCATGATGTCAATCCATTTAGTTTGGATATCTCACAGCATGGGTTCTGAGTTTTAAAAAGGCATATCCAGAGAGAGAGCCTTTCTTCAGATAATGAAAATACCAAGACAACCAGGTGAAAGCTATATGCCACTTGTGAGGCAGCTACAGAAGTCGTAGAGCACTTCTTCTCCATGACTCAATGTCAAAAGCAATCAGAAAATAACCCAGGCACACTAAAAACCCTGACTTCAGCATTCTGCAGTTCACCCATGGAAAAACAAACAAACAAACAAACAAACAAACAAAAAAAACACTTATATCCCCTTAATATTTTAAAATTTTAAAAAGAGAAACCAACCCAGATTCAAGGGTGTGGGACCAAGAACCCACAGCATTAAATGTAATACATAAATATCTGTTATCTGCATATATGAAATATTTGAAAGTTAGATGCTACAGTTACACATTTTTTTTTCCAGATGAAGGAAATGGTATCCAGAGATTTTACAGGACTTATATAAAACTATTAGACAAGCACAGTAAACAGCCTCATTTGCAATCTTGGTATATTCGGCTCCAAAGCCTATTTTCTTTCAGAAAAATAAGGTTTAGAGAGGTAAAATAGATTTCAAAAAATTGCACAGATAGCGTTACAGCCCAGTATTACACTCACCACAGGATATAGATCCCCTGCTCAAGACAGAACAAAGCAAATACACCTGCAGGACATACTTAGAGTCATTTTCAGTTTCTGGGCGATAATGCACCACAATCATTTCTTACATATGCATTTTGAATGAATTGTTCCCACAGCACTCTCAGATCAAAACTAATAATATTTTTTTTTATTTCTTAAATTAAATTACAGTGGACTACTGCCACTAACGACAAGAGAGGCAGTAAGTCTATCTTCCTCTTGAGGATCTCTCTTTTACATAGTTGATAAAACATGGCTTTTAATTGTTCAGAAGGATACCCGTATTTCTACTCCCAATGAGTGGCACTACCAAGGGTTTCTCACTGTTGCATAACAGTTAGTAATCTTTACATCTACATGAATGTACTATATCAAACATTCCTCCTGGAATGATCCTCTAGAAATATCACTACCTGCTTATTTATTTGCAGCTCAGTATGGCAATTTGAAGAATTTTTCAGGTTTTCTCTGACTTAAATTTATGTATTTTGTATTTTTCTGTCTCTACTTATTTCAAAAATCAAATGATATTAATATATTTGAACTTGAATCAAACGATAATCTTGCATCATCTTTGAATTCACCTCAAAGAACAACTTTGTGGATGGAAATC
>JAQIFY010001878.1:0-13817 GCA_028533085.1 Varecia variegata | reverse complement strand
ACCGTGGGTCTCTTCTTGGCAGCAAATAGTTGGGTCTTTTTTAAAAACTTATTCAGCCACTCAATGTCTTTTGATTGGTAAATTTGGTCCATTTACATTTAAAGTAATTATTGATAGGCAAGGATTTATAACTGCTATTTTAATTGTTTTCTGGCACTTTTGTATTGTAGATCCTTTGTTCCTTTCTTTCTGACCTCCTATGTGATTTGTTGATTTTCTGCAAGTGATATGCTTTGATTCCTTTTTGCTTATCTCTTATGTATCTACTCTTGATTTTTGCTCTGTGGTTAAGATGAGGCTTATGTAAAGCTGGTATATAGTTATACCAGTTTATGTTAAGCATATAATAACTAATCATATACTAAAGATCTGCAGTATTATTATCCTATTCATACATTTTATGTTTTTAATGTCATAATTTGCATCTTTTTACATTATATATCCATTAATAAGTTAATGTAGTTATAGTTATTTTTAATATATTTTTCTTTTAACCTTTATGCCAGAATTATTAGTGATTTACATACTACCATTACAGTGTTAGTGTGTTCTGAATTTGACTGTATATTTACCTCCACCATTAAATTTTATAATTTCATATGTTTTCATGTTACTAATTAGTGTTCTTTGGTTTCAGATCAAAGAACTCCCTGTAGCATATCTTGTATGGCAGGTGTAGTGGTGATAAACTCAGTTTTTGTTTATTTGGGAACATTTTTATTTCGCTCTCATTTATGAATGACAGATTTGCTAGATAAAGTATTATTGGTTGGCAGATTTTTTTCTGTTTTGTCACTTTTGAAAGATCATCACTATTCTCGTGGACTACAGGAGTTTTTGCTGAGAAATTCACTAGTAGCCCTTATTGAGTTTTCCTTCTATGTGATATGCTTTTTTTTCTCATGCTGCTTTCAGAATTCCTTTGTTTTGATTTTTTATAATTTATTATAATGCATCTTGGTATATTCTTTGGGTTCAATTTGATTAGAGAACTGTAAGCTCCCTGTACCTTGATGTTCATGTTTTTCCCCATATTTTTGAAGTTTTCAGCCACTATTTTTTAAAATTTTTGTTCAACCCTTTCTTTCCTCTCTTTCTGAAAACTCTAACATGAATGTTTGCTCTCTTTGTAGTGTCCCATAGATTCCATAGACTTTCTTCATCCATTTTTATTTGTTTTTTTCTTTTTGCTCCACTGACTGCATGATTTCAAATGTTTTATAATTTCAAATTTATCTTTGAGTTCAATTATTCTTCTGTGTGTTTTAGTCTGCTATTGACACTCCCTATTGTATTTTTCAGTCTAGTCACTGTATTCTTATCTCCAAAGTTTCTGTTTTTTTGTTACTGTTGTCAATGTCTTTGTTTAGCCTCTCATTTCTTTCTTGCATCATTTTCCTGATTTCTTAAATTGTTTATCTGTATTCTCTTGTAATTTGCTGAGCTCCTTTAGAGTAATTATTTGGAATTTTTTGTTAGAAAATTCATGGATCTCCTTATCTTTAAAGTCAGTTACTGGAATTTTATTGTGTCTGTGAAGAAGTCTTTATGGGTAGGCTTTAGTAAAGAAAGACTTTCACCTGCTATGGGGTTGGGCTATTCAGAGTTGAGTCCAATATCTCTCCCTTGCTGTGGTGTGCTATGGCATCAGGCCCAGTGGCTTGGGTGACCAAGTTTGAGGACATACTACAGCTCTTGGTGCAGGGTGGCACATTGTGTCTTATCACTGAGTGGTCCTCTGTGGTAAAAACCGTGAAGGGTGCATGGTGGTTTTGTGGGCTATTGATATCTTCATCAGGGAAACATAGAGTCCTGTACCCAGAAGGCCATTAAGGGTCATGGTCATTAAGGGTCAGAAAAGACCTTGCCTGTCTTTTCTGTGCTTTGCTGTTTTTACACATCTCAGCTATGCCACTTTCTCCATCAATCTGGGTGTGGTGAAACTGAAGAAGGTCATTTGGGAAGTGACTCCAAGGGCTGAGAAAGCTAGTTGTCCACTCTGATCTCCTTTTCCCTGCAAGGGACACATGCAGGTCAGGAAGTTCACTCTCCATGCTGTGCATTGCCAACTTGGGGCATGGGTAATGCAGGCAAAATGAGACTCTTCTTCTTACACATTTTGTGCATTACTTGTATTTTTTTTCCATTTTATTGCTGAGGATTTGTAGGTGGACTCCTGAGGTCTTTCAGAGTTATTTTCATTCATGGGTAGCTGCTAAACTGTTGGTTTTTGTTGGGGAGAAAGGAAGACAAGAACCACCTACTCTACCATCTTTCTGATGTCACTCTCCAAACCACTCAGAAGAGTTTTAGAAGATGTGAAAAATGACCAAATTCAAGTTTTAGAGGTGAAAACTACAATAATTGAAATGAAAAATATTATTGGATTGGTGCAATATCAGAATGGATATGAGGAAAAAGTAAACTTAAAAATTGACCATGAAAATTGTTCAATTTTAAAAAAAGACATAAAAGCAATTAAAAACCCCCAGAACCATTGTCTCTAACATTCTCATCATGGAAGTCACAGAAAGAGAGCACTGAAAACTTCCCCCAAGTTTGGCTGAAGACATAACCTACACATGCAAGTATTGCAGCAAACACAAACATAACCACTTATCAATAAATGTAGTCTAATTCCTCTCCTCTTGATTTAGTCTCATATTAATAATGTGCTCATAATAAATGGATGTAATGTGACAGAGTCTGTCCTTCACCAAACTTTAGTCAGAGTCCTCTGATTCCCTTTCCCAATTAGACTTCAACTTTTGGACTTCCATGTCTATCTTTGCATTGTACTTTTCACAAAAATCCTTTCAAGTTTGTATCTTCCTCATTTCCCTCCATCCCCCAGGTAAAATCTGATCACATTGGCCTGCCCTCTGCAAGGATCCTGTTACATTGATTAGCAAGAATTACCCTACATTCTTAGCAATGTTCTATCCACTGACACCCCTCTCCTCAGGCCTTAGCTATAAAATCTCTACTTTTCGTGTGGTATTCAGAGTTGAATCCAACATCTCTTCTCTAGTGAAAAATTCATTGTAGTAGTCTCCCTGAATAAACTCTGCCTTACTATACTTTAACAAGTATCAGGATGAATAATTTTTCCTTTAACAGCTGGGATTGATGTATATTCTCTCCCAAACTGGTTAAGAATACTTACTGTTTCAGCCTGGTCTTTTGAAAGGCTTACTTAGAGCATCTCTATTGGACTGCTTCCTCTGGGAACTCAGCCACTATCCTGTTAGACACCAGGTCACAAGAGAAATTCACATAGGTGCTCCAATTGGCAATTCCAGTGAGGTGCAGCCTGCAAGTCATCCCAACCCCTGTGTCAGACATGTGACAAAGGGGTCTGTGGATAATTCCAGAGCCATTCAAGTCACTCCCAGTTGTTCAAATCTTTCCAGTTGAAGCCCCAGACATTTGGTGTAGAAATAGGTTCTCTCTGCTGTGTCTTTTTAAAATTCCAAACTAATCAATTCTGAGAGCAAAATAAACTAATTAATTTTACAACACAAAGTTTGGGATGGTTTGCTACACAGTCCTAGAAAGCAGGAATACCAGCCTTTGAATATTCTTGCTCAAAAGTTGTGGATTAAAAGTCAATATTTTAAAGTTGTCACTTCTTTTCTAGTTAATGTACACATGTAAATGATTCTACATAGAAATTATTAGCTCTTTTGTTTTTCTTCATTTCTCTGTAGGGAAAGGTATAAATTGACTATATATTTATAAAACGTATATGAAAAAGCTAAGGACGAATAATAGCCAAGTCAACTTAAAGAAAAAGAAAAAAAGTTGAAGAAATTACACTAAAGATAATTAAAATTGTTATAAAAATGCAGTTACTATTGTTGCAAGGACAAGATAACAAAATTCATACGTATATGGATCAGTGATTTATGATAAAGATAGCACTACAGATCAATAGTACAGGATGGCCTTTTTAATAAGCAATTCTGGTTATTTTTATATCATTTTGAAAAAAAATGCTCTCAAATTACCATAAATTATACAATATATAAAAAATTTACCATATACCATGTAGAGAAAAAATTCTAGGTGACTTATATATTTGAATTTTAAAGATAAAATTAAAAACTTCCAGAAGAAATGTACTTATTACTTTGGGTGAGAAATTTTTTCTTAAACATGATCAAAAAAGCACTAACTGTAAAATAAAATAAGGAGAAATGGGATTCCATTAAAATTAAGTGCATCTGTTCAATAAAATACACTATTAAGAGAATAGAAAGACTAACCCCAAATAGAGGAAGATTTTTCAGTGTATATAACTCACAAAGCCTATATACAGAATATATAAGGAGCTCTTACAAATTGGTAAATTAAATATATAAATCCAACTCCAAAATTGACACGAGAATTTTACAGACTCTTCATCAAAGATATTGTCAATAAGCATATAAAACTATTATCAAATCTACTCATTAGAGAAAGAAAAAAATAATCATGAGTTAACATTAACATTTATTAGAGTAGCTAAAATTAAAACAATGTTTCCACATCAAATACAGACCAAGGATGTGGATCAATCAGAATTTTGATCACTGCTTGAGTGTAAATTTGTACAATCACTTGTGGAAAATATTTAATAGTAAGTACTAAAGTTCAGCATACACATTCCCTAGATATAGAAATTTCACTTCCAGTTGTATATGCTACAAATGCATATACATCTGAACATCAAAATCATCAACATGAATGCTCATAGCAGCATTATTTGCAATATGCTCAATCAGGAAACAATCCAAATGTTCCTTAATATTAGAATGGATAAATATATTTTGATGTATTTGCACAGGGAAATTTTGAAAAATGAGAGATGGCAAAAAGGCTGATAAAGCTATCAAGTAACAATTTCACAAATAGAATGTAGAATAAAAGAAGTAAATCACAAAAATACATTGTATGATATCACTTATGTAAATGTCAAGGGCTGGCAAGACTACTTTATCCTACTAAAGATCACATATTGGCTAAATTTGGGGATTGAGATAGAGAGCAATGGGTAATTGTTTTGAGACGATTTCTTGGGTTCTCATTATGTTTTCTTTCTTGACCTGGATGGTGACCACATGGCTATGTTCACTTTGTGATAATTCATCCCTCTCTAAGTTTCTTCATGTGAACTCTTCTGTATATTTGTTTGATTTGCTAAAAAGTTTAATTTATAACAGATAAAACAAATATGTTTAATCAAGATAGTTAAAAAAAGTTTGGACTTCTTTTTGGTAAGGTAAATACAAATCAAGACCACTGTTGAAAATACTTTACAACTATTCAAATGTCAAAGAAAAGAAAAGGTCTTACAATATCAAGACTATGAGAGATTGTAAATTGATAAGATCTTCTACACATTGTTCTTAGAGGCTACCACTGAAAGCTAGCAGTAGCCTCCCTGACTTTGAGATCATTAACATAGCTTCCCAGAAAATCTTGAATTTTTGAATTTTTAAATTTCCTGGTATATAAAATGAAGTTCCCTGAATTTCTTCATTTACAATAGTTGTTTCTCTCTCTTTCCCTGTATTAAATTCCTGTTTTTGCCTCAGATACCTGTAGTGGTTTTGGTTTGCTAATATAACCCTGACTGATAGAGTATGTATAAAAAGAAGGCAAATAAATAAATAAATAGGTAGATAGATAGAGAGGGAGACCAAACAAATCAAATTTAAATAAGTAGTAAATATAAGTGTAGAAGTTAATAAAACCATGAATAAACATTCCATTGAGAAAAATTTAGAAATCCAATAAAATTTCTCTGATATTGACAAATCACTGATGGATTAATATCAACAAAGGCTCCAGACACAAATAAACAGTTTTGAGGAAGGGAGAGGGACTATTATTTCACATGTTGCTGAGAATAAATACACTAAAAGAAGATACTGTGAATATACCACTAAATTTATAAATCTATATGATATGGAATAAATATCTAGAAAATATAACTTGCCTAAAGTATTTCAAGAGAAAAATGAGACAAAATCTTAATAGTCCTCTACACAATTAAAAAAATTGAATCAGTTGTTAAAATTTTTCTTACCAAGAATTTCAATTCTCTTAAGTTTTACCAGTGATTTATACAAAATAGCTAGGGAATAAATAATGATAGTAGTATTAAAATGTCCCAGAGCATACCATAGTATAAGAAGGGAAATCCACAAATAATTTTGTTGTGCTAGCATAATCTTCCTGTCAAAACAACAAAAAAAGAGGTCATTGGAAGTTTCTCCATATCTGAGGTAGGTTCTCTTTGAGTTTTGTTGGTCTCTTTCTTCAAAAAGCACATCCTTTAACAGCTTCTGTCATTTTGTCCTTATTTTTCAAGGTTATATGTATGGTGGAAGGGGGGATGCTTGATTGACAAGCAATAGCCATCACTTATTTTCCATATTTGTAGTTCTTAATCACTTTTAATATTGTTTCCAGGTCAATCACTCAATGTGGCTTTTTACTGGCAGCATTAGCAGTGGATATTGTATGTTTAGGGGCCATAATGAACAAAACAACATGAAATTAAATCAACCACACGAGAAAATTATACAATTAAGAGACATGGTAAATGTGAGATGTGTAAAGCTGGTAGAGCAGTAGGTTTGTTTACACCAGCATCACCACAAAAATACCTAAGTAATGTATAGTGTTATGACATTATGGTGGCTAGAATGTCACTAGGAAATAGCGATTTTTAAGATTCAATATAATCTTAGGGGACCACTGTCTTATATGTGGCCCATCATTAACCAAAACGTTGTTATGTGGTGCATGAATTTATTGGATTGCTTATTAGTATCTCATACTACCTGTAGGTTTTCTTCACCATTTCTTATTCTTTTTTTCTTTCTTCCTCAGATTGGGTATTTTTAGATGACCTTGTTTGAGTTCACTGATTCTTGATTCTTTCTTCTGCCCGATTGATTCTGCTGTTGAAACTCTCTATGGCATTTTTCAGTTTAGTCATTGTGTTTTTTACTTCTAAAATTTCTGTTTTATTTTAAATTTTTTTCTATTTCTTTGTTAAACCTCATTTGTATGTTGTTTTTCTGATATTGTTTGTCTACCTGTGTTCTCTTGTAGCTCACTGAACTTATTTAAGATGATTATTTTGAATTCTTTGTCGGGCAGTTTTTATATCTCCATTTCTTTAGGGTAGGTTACAGGCACTTTATTTTCTTCCTTTGGTGGTTTCATGTTTTTCTGATAGCTTTTGATCTTTGTGGCTATGTGTTAGTATCTGCACATTTGAAAGTAGGCACTTATTTAAGTCCTTACAGACTGTCTTTGGCAGGGAAAGCCCTTCACCATTCATCCCATTCAGAGATTATGGGAAGGCCATCTCGCATGGTTGGTGGCTTGCTCCTGGAGTACTCACGCAAGCCACAGACTTGCTGTCCTTTTATCTGGGTCAGCAAGGTGTTGGGCTGGCACCTGGGTGCACAGATTTGTGCCTGGAGCCTGGGTCCACTGAAGTAGACCCGGAGTTTAGGTCTGCTGGGGTGGGCCTGGATCCTGAGCTCACAAAAGCCAACCAGAAGCCTGGGTCCATGAGGGCCAGCGTGGAGGCTGAATTTGTAGATGCTGGTCTGGAAGCTTGGTCTATGAGTGCTGGCCTAGAGCCTGGGGCTGTGGAGGCTGGCCTGATGCTGGGTCCTACTGAGATGGGTCTGTTGGAGTAGTGTAGACCTGAGTTAGCTGGAGTTTTGTGCCACAGAGGCCAGCCTGGCACTGGGTAGGCCTGTAGCCTGTGACCATAGGGGACAGCCTGGAGGTATTGTACATGGGTGCCACTCTGGTGCTTGTGACCACAGGGGCCAGCCTGGTACTGGGATTTGTTAATGATGACCTGGCACTAGGGGGCACTGAATGCTAGTTTCAGACTTATTGGCCTAGAATCTGGGCCAAAGGAGGTTGGTCTGGCATTGGGGGGGGGACTATAGCCAGTATCTGTGGGGGCCAGCCTGGAGACTGGGTCTGTTGTTGCTGAGATGGTACCTTAGGCCATGGTTGACAGCCTAGAGACTGGTCTTCAGGTGCTGATGTGGCACTGGGGTGGGATTGAAGTCTAGGCCATAGGGTCTAATCTGCCACTGGAACAGTCTGAAGCCTGGGGTTCATAGGGCTGCCTGACAGTAGGACAGGCCTGGAGATTGAGTCCACCCAGGAAACTTGAAGTCTAGGGGCTCAAGGGCTAGCATGGTCCTGGGTTTTACTAGGGTGGGCCTGATACTGGGGTTTGAAGCAAAGTTTGGTGCTTACTTTACTTTCCTTCTCCCACACAGATGTTATTTCTCTTCATATATTGCTGCCTGGGGTTGGGAATGGGGTAATGCAGGTAACATGAAAAACTATCCTTTCTATCTTCTTTATTGCATCTTTTAAAAATATTTCTATGCTACACCCAGGTGCTGCAACATCTCATCTGGTTTCCTTAGCCCTTTTGAATGTATTTTTGTGCATAAATAGTTGTTTAAATTGATGTCTCTGTCAGATGAGAGTTGGAAAGTTCCATTCTGCCATCTTACTGATGTCATTCTTATGGCAGAATTTCTTAAACAACAAAAGAAAAATCAGAAACTAAAACAAATTTTAATAGTGAGGAATACATAGAAAAACTACTTTAAAGTTAATAATTTCTATTTATCAGAGACACTATAAAGAGAAGTATCAAACTGCCAACAGGAAAAAATATCTATAACTACTTTATCAACAAGGAATTAGCATTCACAATATAAAAATAATTCTTACTTACTAATAAGAATAAACTCAGTTTTAAATGAGGAAATATTTGAACAGCACTCCACAGAAGAGGCAATCCAATGGCCTCTCAGTCCATGTAGGAGTGAGAAATGGCATCACGCGAGACATAGTTAGATAAAAGTCAGGGCATACAGGAACATGGGCCATGTCAACAAGTTTTATCTTTGCTATCAAAGCAAAGCCCAGAAAGGTCTTAAGACAAGAGTAACAGATTGTTTTTTCATTTGAAATTTACTGTTCATGTACTAAATTGACTTGGGGATAGGAAGGGCTATGGAAAGAGCAAGGAGATACCTATTAGGGAAGAATATTAGAATGAAAATATTAAATATAGAAATCTAGTCCTATAATTTCAGTTTGGTTTATGCCTATTGTCCATGTGTGATGACTGACCAATTTTTCTTTCACCCTCAGCACAAGTGCTTTATCTAATTGAGTCTCTGGGTGTGTGGAAGATTATTATTTAATTAATTCCCATTTTTTTTATCCTACATCTTCTGAAAAGAAACCTTTTCTTTATTGGTAGCTACTGGAATTGATCTTAGTACTGCTTTGCTTCTTGTTCCCAAAGGGCATATTTAAAATACAAGGGATCTTATCTCCAGAGGTCTCAGAATTATGAAAAGTTTCTCTCACCAGATCTCAGTTATTAACCACCATTTCATTACAAAGACTGAATCATAGCAAAAGGGAAACCAGATGTGGTATTGAACAGGTTTATATCTGGATTTATATCAGGTTTATTTCTGGATCAGGGAAAAGATAAAGATACTGGTAATCTTTGTGAGATTAAGGCATTTTTCAGTTTGATTTGATATATATTCAGATACACTGAGGTTTCTTCTCAGACAAAGAAACAGGAGTTTGAAAATTTGAATGATTAAAGTTGCTCAATGACCCAGTTTAGCAGAAATCAGTCCACATCATGCAGTAAGTTCAATACCATAACTTTGGAAAACTGTAAAAATGTTGCTTTATTTTTCAATTAATACATTGTAATTATGGATTTGTATACCATGTTCTTATCTAATGTATAGATAAAGGATCATAAGTTTTGGAATACATACCCATTTCTTTTATTTGGGAGATAATGCTTTAGGATCTGGGTGTGAGCAGTGCATATCCATGAAAGTTTGGGAAGGAAAAGTTGTCTAATATCAATCTCAATGTGTGGTGGGATTGGATGAGTCTGTATATCCTTTCACGGGTGAAAGTTTTGGATGTGTGTGTGTGTGTGTGTGTGTGTTAAATGAAAGGGATATTCTGTACACATTTTGAAATGTTTGTATTAATTGAATTTTTACAAATTCATAATCAATTAGGCAATCCCAGTGCTGTTCCTCAACTCTGCATAGTAGTCCTCACATTACAGTCCTCAGTATCTGTCCTCCTGATTAGTATCACCATATAATCCACTTTAAATTTTTTTTTTTAATAAAAGAGGTATTAATCAGTGCTGCTTTGGTAAACTATAGCCGAAAAGACTCCCAAAATGAGGTTAATTCTTATGATTGGTCGCGGCAAGCATTTTTCTTTCCGTTTATTTGCCTTTGTCCCTCTAACAACAGGTTGTCTAGGCAAGCAATACGAGAAAGCTAGAGTTAGTAGAAATACAAGATTTTCCGGGAGAGAGACACTCACTTCATTCCTTCTTGGTTTTATTTTCCTGTTTAATTGTTGACCTGCCCTAGAAAAGCAGGGAAATCAATGATGGCCTAGAGTGAGATTTGGCAGAGAGAGGCTTTGTATACAAAAAAAATAAGGAATATTTTGGATATGATGAAAATAGTGTGTTCTTACTGTGGTGGTAGTTTCATAGGCATATACAATTGTCAAAACTTCTTGAATTGTAAACTTTAAATTGGTACAGTTTGTTGTGTATAAATTATTGCTACATAAATGAATAAGGGAAAAATCCATTTCAGAGTTTTCTTGACACACTGTAGAAGTCTGGGAGCTAAACTTAGCATTTTACTGGACAATACCAAAACAAAACAAAATTTAAGAAAACAAATAAAATGGTGACATGCTAGGAAAGATTATCATAGAAATTGCTCAATATTATTAGGTGTCTTGAATATGTACTCAATATTCTATTTTTCTTTATCTCAACATTGAAGATGAATTCTGAAAACCAGCAAAAATATTGAATCGACTGAAATGCACATTTTCTGCCTGATCCATAATCATATCCCTATCACAATTATAGCATAAATACTTTTGTTACTCTGCCTTTTACTATGTGGCTCTCTTCAAAAATTCCAGCTATGCCTGGTGGCTCATGCCTGTAATTCCAGAACTTTGGGAGGCCAAGGCAGTAGGATCGCTTGAGGCTAGGAGTTTGAGACCATTCTGAGCAAGAGTGAGACCCCATCTCTACACAAGAATAGAAAAATTAGCCAGGCGTGGTGGCATAAATTTACAGTCTCTGCTACTCAGGAGGCTAAGGCAGGAGTATTGCTTGAGCCCAGGAGTTTGAGGTTGCAGTGAGCTATGATGACACCACTGCATTCTAGCCCAGGTGACAGACCAAGACCCTGACTCAAAAAGGAAAAAAAAAATTCCAGTCTAAAAATCATTTTGAAAAATTCTTCTATAACAATGCAAAATAAGACCAATCTCTTTTCCTGATGCAATACACTATCACTATTTATTATCCCTTCTGTTATTGTTTATGATATCAGACTCCACTTAGTATTTTACTTTACTGTGTTTTCCATTTGCTTAAGTTTTGAACTCAAGAACTCTTTCTTAAGAAGTATTTTACCCTAAGAGTGTATCATCATACCTATTAAGTGAGGTGTTTGACAAATGTCTCCTGATATTTTTTGAAAGGTTGTGACTATAATCTCACTGAATAGTTATAAAATGAGTCTTTTTCAGATTATTTATAGCACTTTTATTTTAATTGAAACCATTTGCCATGTTATACTTCAACACATAAGGAGCAAATAATATGCTTCAATATAAATATGTATGTTCAAAATATGAGAATAATACTAATTATTCACTTTCCTCCAAATATGCATACTTTTATCTATTTTTTTGTTAATACTATATATATTGTTTATTGATTGCCTCATTGTTATTCATTCTCCCTTTCTATTTCACATTTCGGTTATACCTCTTCCATACACCTCACACACCAGGATGCATTTATAGGAAATATGCTTTGTGTAAATCACTATGTCATTGAGATTTAGATTTAGAAATATAGTGTCCATAAGTGCATGTGAGCACTGTTTTATATAATTGTCACAAATTTATTTTTTTATTTTTATTTATTTATTTTTCTATTTCAGCATATTATGGGGGTACAAATGTTTAGGTGTATTGCCTTTGCCCCATCTAAGTCAGAGTTCAAGCATATCCAACCCCCAGACAGTATGCACTACACCCATTACGTGTGTATAAACCCATCCCCCCATCCCCCTCCCATCTGCCCAATACCCATTGAATGTTCTATGTGAATTTAAGTGTTGATCAGTTAAATCCAATTTGATGGTGAGTACATGTGGTGCTTGTTTTTCTATTCTTGGGATACTTGACTTAGTAGAATGGGTTCCAGGTCTATCCAGGATAATACAAGAGGTGCTAGATCACCATTGATTTTGTTGCTGAATAGTACTCCATGGTATACATATACCACATTTTATTAATCCACTCCTGTATTGATGGGCACTTGGGTTGTTTCCACATCTTTGCAATTGTGAATTGTGCTGCTATCAACATTCGGGTGCAGATGTCTTTTTTATAGAATGTCTTTTGTTCTTCTGGGTAGATGCCCAGTAATGGGTTTGCTGGATGAAATTGCAGTTCTACTTGTATCCCTTTGAGGTATCTCCATATTGTTTTCCACAGAGGTTGCACTAGTTTGCAGTCCCACCAGCAGTATATGAGTGTTTCTATCTTTCCGCATCCACACCAACATTTATTGTTTTGGGACTTTTTGATAAAGGCAATTCTCACTGGAGATAAGTGATATCTCATTGTAGTTTTGATTTGCATTTCCATGATGATTAGAGATGTTGAGCATTTTTTCATACGTTTGTTGAGCATTAGCCTATCTTCTTTTGAAAAGTTTCTGTTCATGTCCTTTGCCCGCTTTTTGATAGGGTTGTTTGAGTTTTTCCTGAGTTCTGTAAAAATCCTAGTTATCAGCCCTTTATAGGATATGTAACATGTGAATATTTTCTCCCATTCTGTAGGTTGTCTGTTTGCTCTCATAATAGTTACCCTGGCTATGCAGAAGCTTTTTATTTATTTCTTTTTCTTTTTTTTATTGAGGATATTATGGGGGTACAAACATTTTGGTTACATGAAATGCATTTGCCTTGCTCAAGCCAGGGCCACAAGAGTGTCCTGCCCCCATACAGTGTGCCCTGTCTCCATTAGCTGTGGGTTTACTCACCTTACCCACTCTAGCTCCTACCCCCCGACCTCACTGGCACCCAGTGAGTATTACTACCACGTGAGCACCTTAGTGCTGATCAATTAGTACCAGTTTGATGGTGAGTTCATGTGGTGCATGTTTTTCCATCCTTGTGATACCCTCACTTCGAAGGATGGGCTCAATCTCTATCCAGGATAATAGAAGAGGTTCTAGATCACCATTGTTTTTTGTAGTTGAGTAGTACTCCATGGTATACATGTGCCACATTTTATTAATCCACTCATGTATTGATGGGCATTTGGGTTGTTTCCACATCTTTGCAATTGTAAATTGTGCTGCTATAAACATTCAAGTGCAGATGTCTTTATTATAGAATGTCTTTTTTTCCTTTGGATAGATGCCTAGTAGTGGGATTCCTGGATCAAATGGTATTTCTATTTTTATCTCTTTGAGATATCTCCAAATTACTTTCCACAGGGGTTGTACTAATTTGCAGTCCCACTAGCAGTGTGAAAGTGCTCCAATCTCTCTACATCCATGCCAGAATTTGTTATTTTGGGACTTGTTGATAGAGGCCTTTCTCACTGGAGTTAGGTGATATCTCATTGTGGTTTTTTTTTTTTTTTTTTTATTTTCC
>JAQIFY010001877.1:0-13818 GCA_028533085.1 Varecia variegata | reverse complement strand
ATTTGGTTCTCCGTTTGACTGTTATTGGCATATATGAATGCCTCTGATTTGTGTGTGTTGATTTTGTATCCTGAGACTTTACTGAATTCATTGATCAATTCAAGGAGTCGTTTGGTTGAATCCTTGGGATTTTCCAGATATAACATCATATCATCAGCAAAGAGTGAAAGTTTGATCTCTTCTTTCCCTATTTGGACTCCCGTGATTCTGCTCTCTTGCCTGATAGCTCTCGCAAGGACTTCCAGTACTATGTTGAAAAGTCGTGGAGACAGTGGGCAGCCTTGTCTGGTTCCAGTTCGAAGTGAGAATGCTTTCAGTTTTTCCCCATTCAATATGATGTTGGCTGTAGGTTTGTCATATATGGCTTGTATCATTTTTAGATAGGACCTGTCTATGCCTATTTTGTTAAGCGTTCTATAAACGTAATTCATCACTTAAATAGAAGCAAAACCAAAGACCATATGATCCTCTCAATAGATGCAGATATTTCTGAAGATGATTAATGACCAGTAATACTTTTACTGACCCAGAATTATGGAGGTATTAGCCCAATAAATTTAGGTGAAGCCACCAAAAACCTAGGTGATATTGAAATAAATTGTTGACCCTGACTGTGAATTACATAATTTGAAATGCCACTAGGCAGAATGTTATTTTTTAAGGCATTATCACAACTGGAGTTTTGATACATCTCTTGCTTACCTGAAAATGAAGCATTTTGAGAACAATAAATAATTCAGTTTTAATCCTTAACATTCACAGGTTTTGATTCTTTAATCCTATAATTATAATGCCTTAATTGTACATTTATTCTCAACAAGAACTTTAGATGGCAGGCATATAAAGTTATAGGTATTATATCTTCACTTGGAAAATGCTTCGTGTGCTTCAAAATTGTAATTGTCTGTAAACAAAAGGAAATTATAATAAATATTGGCTAATGGGAAATTATCAGTTTATGCCAGAGTGCGTTGCTGGTTTAGCAGATAATAAAATATTAATCACATATCAAGTTCAAAACAACCAAATAGTTGATGAAAAACCTGTATTTTTAAAACATGTTTTTAGAATAAGTTCATATAAAATTTCAGGGCAAGTGTATTTGTAAACTTTAAGCTTCAGTATTTTGAGAGAGACCCCCAAGTCTATACATCTACAAATATAATTTTCTAAACCTATTATTAATATCACTCTGTATTTCCTCATGAGTTTTAATATTTGTTTTGCAAAAATTTGCCTAATTGTTAGAAACTATAACAATTTTCATTTGATGAAGTCAGTGTTGTAGCTACTCATAATTCCAACCAGGCTTTTATAATACAGCACTTTTTTCTCTATTGGTTGTTTTTATTATATGGGAAAACTAATCCTCTAAAAAATTCCTTAAAAAATAATTCATGAAAACGAAAATCAGAATGTAGGAAACAATGTACTCCATCAATATGTATATGGCAGCTATATCCATTATGTAATATAGCCACTGATATAATCATCATAGTGAATATTTACTGTGCACTTCATCTGTCTTGTACTGTGCCATAGTGTTTTTCTGGAGTATTTATGATATAACGTCTTGATTGATTGCTAAATATTGACTCTCATTTATTTTTTAGGAAGGCATTTAATCAAATAAGTTATGTCTTCTAAGAAAGTTGTTAAAATTAGTTCTATTTATAGAGTTATGGAAAAATAATCAAAATACTACATTTAAGATACAATACCTTAAACCAAGATCTGAATAAGGACACCACTAGTAAAACAAACTATCACTGAGGATTTTTAGTTTCATTACTAATCTTTACATCTTCAAAAGGGTCCTTGAGTGGTATGCCTTGTATATCAGGGAATGGCTAGAGGCTGAACCATCTGCCTTTTCTCTTCTTGAGCACAGAGGCAGGTTAAATTCCCCATCCTCTTTTGCAATTATCCATGTAACTGGCTCTGATTACTGGAATCGGGGGAACTTATTGTTGCCTGGCCATGATATGATCTGCCATGATCTCATTCTCTGTCTGCAAGTGAAGTGCTCCAAAATAGCCGAATCACATGATGGTGGGAACCTGGACCTTGGGATTCTTTCCTGGATAGAATTGCCCAGAAGAATAGCTCAGCCAGGAACATCTGTATTGGGCTTTGTGTAAATGACAAGTAAACATTTGTTGAATTAAGCAACCAAGATTTTGGTTTGTTTGTTATAGCAACTAGCAAGTGCTACCTTGAGTCATGTAACTGGCAAAAATACAAGATTTTCTGAGAGTTCTTAAAAAGTAATAATTTCCAAATTAGGACATAAAATGAATATGATTTTCATGATTATTCTTTTATCCTTAACCTTTAGAAATCTTCCACTCAAAAAGAATTTCAAGGCACATTTAGAAATGAAAATTAAGTACATAAAGGAGATACAGGCTATAGCATCTAAGTTTCAGAATAGTTTTTGAATATTATTATTATAAGAACATCACATTTACAAAAGATGCCAGAAACATGAATCTAGCTCTTATTTTTTTAAATTAATGCACTTTTACAATCTCTTGATAACGTCCTTTATAAAAATAGCTTAAAGCTTAGTTACATATTTTTAGGAACAGGTCAAATGTCCTAAAGTGTACCGTGTGGTATCTGTTAACCCAAAAAGAGATAAATGTCCTCCAAGAGTAAACAGGAGATAGCCTGGAAATATTTATAGACAAAGTTATCAGTGAATTTACTGGTAAAGTTTGCAATAGCCATCCTTTCCAAAGACATAGCATTGATTATAAATATGTCTTTATATTTAGCATAGGTATCACACAGATCCTATTTTCTTAGGTTATATTATAAGAACTGATTCAAGGCTATTAGAATGGATGGTTTAAAAACCATTCCAAAGTCTCAAAGAAAGTAATGAAATTATAACATGCAAGAGAAAATATTCATCTTTTATTTTTAAAATGCCTTTGCACAGATAAAATCCTACAAAATTGCTTATATTATCTTATAAGTTAATTTGTTTTTAAATTTCAGAATATTACAGGAGTACAAACACTTTGGTTACATAAATTGCCTTTGCACCACCTGAGTCAGAGCTACAAGGGTGGCCATCCTCCAGACAGAGCTCATGGCACCCATTAGGTGTGAATTTACCCACCCCCTCTTGTCCCCTCACCTGCCTGAGCTCCGATGAATGTTACTTCCATATGTGCACATAAGTGTTGATCCATTAGTACCAGCTTAATGGTGAGTACATGTGGTGTTATTTTTTTTTCATTCTTGTGACACTTCGAAGAATGGGCTCCAGCTTCATCCAAGATAATATAAGAGATATTAGTTCACCATTTTTTATGGCTGAGGGTACTCCATGGTGTACATATACAACATTTTATTAATCCACTCATGTATTGAAGGACACTTGGGTTGTTTCCACATCTTTTCAATTGTGAATTGTGCTGCTATAAACATTCAAGTACAGATGTCTTTTTGATAGGATGTCTTTTTTTCCTTTGGGTAAATACCGAGTAGTGGGATTGCTGGATCAAATGGTAGCTCTACTTTTAGTTCTTTGAGGTATCTCCATACTACTTTCCATAGAGGTTGTACCTAGTTTGCAGTCCCACTAAGAGTGTTTGAGTGTATCACTCTACATCCATGCCAACATTTGTTGTTTTGGGACTTTTTGATAAAAGCCATTCTCACTGGAGTTAAGTGATATCTCATTGTGGTTTTTATTTGCATTTCCCTGATGATTAGAGATGTTGAGCTTTTTCTCATATATTTGTTGGCCATTAGTCTATCTTCTTTTGAAAAGTTTCTGTTCATGTTCTTTGCCCACTTTTTGATAGGGTTGTTGGTGGGAAGACAAAATGGTGTAGTCACTGTGAAAAATAGTATGGAGGTCCCTTAAACAATTGAAAATAGAACTAACATATGATCCAGCAATCCCACTTCTGGGTTATTTTCCAAAATAATTAAGTCAGGATCTTGAAAAGGTGTTATTCATGTTCATTGCAGCACTATTCACAATAGCCTACATGTGGAAAAATCCTAAATGCCTACTCACAGATGAATGGAGATAGGAAATATGTGTATGTAAAATGGAATATTATTCATCCTTAAAAAGATGGAAATTTGCAATATGCAATAACATTGATGAACTGTAAGGACATTATGCTACATGAAATAAGCCAGTCACAGAAGGTCAAAAACTGCATGATTACACTTATATGAAATGTCTAAAATGGTCAAATTTATAGAATCAAAGAGTAGAATGATGATTATGAAGAGTTGAGGTAGGAGGAAATGGTAAGTTACTAATCAACAGGCATCAAGTTGCAGTTAAGCAAGATGAATAAGTTCTAGAGATCTGCTGTACAAAATTGTACCTATAGTCAACAATATTGTGCACTTAAAAATTTGTTAAGACAGTATATCTCATGTTAAGTGCTCTTACCACAATAATGTACAATTTTTAAAAATAAATATAATGAATGATTCAATAATAGAGTCTAGATGAAGTAATCTGTAACAATTTTATTAAAGAATATAAAACAAATAAAAACATTATTTGTTATTTTAGTCATAAAATGTCACTTTTCCAAAATGTACATGTAATTTAAATACAACTCTTCAGTGTTTCAGAATTTCCATAGGAATATCCAGCTAGCTGGTAGATATAAATCAGAAAAGATAATTTTGCATTCATATGGAACAGTGAATACCAAATTTACAAAAAATAATTAACAATTTTTAAATACATTTTCAGCAAAATATATAATATTACTACAAAAATAGAAATTATACAGAAGAGAGGATCAAGAAATTAATTCATATAACTATGGATTTTCCTTGTGGACAAATGGTAACTCTCAAATGTCATTAGAGGGAGTGTAAATACTACATTCTTTTTAGAATAAGTACTAAAAATATATTTTTTTTCTTTTAAAGCGTGAGCCTCCTAACTCAGCAATGTAATTTTAGTATTCTATCCTATAGGAAAATAATTACCAGAAAAGGCACATTTATTGCATACCTTATTTTTGTTTGTTTTTTGAAGTGGCCTAAAACTAGAAACAACCTCAATGGACATCAATTAAGAAAGTATTGGCTAAATTATGGAATAACTGCACTATGGAGGACTATCAAAGTACTGTTACAGAGCAAGCAATGGGTTCACTGTCTGAGGGACATAGAAGCAGATCCCACGGCATCAGCCTTTGAGAAAAAGAAAAACAACTTTATTGCAAGTTGACTGGCAAGGAGACAGGAAGAAATGCTCAAATCTGTCTCCTCAAACTGAAGACCAGATTGAGTTATATAAGCATGGGATAACGAGGCCTGATCTGACTGGATCCTGCCATGAGGTGATGCCAGGGCTTGATTTCACTGTATCCTCGATCCTGCCATGTAGTGTCTGCTTCTTAATTCAGTCTCCACTTTTCTGCCCAGGCACTTAAGTTCTACGCATGGTTGCATGCTTGGTTCATATGGGCATGCTTAGGTTACGTGATCTTCACTTTGGGATTCATAGCAATGGAAAAACAACTCAAAACTTTATTATGGAAGAGTTGAGCCAGATTGGTCTGGTGCGGTTACACTACCAACCGTGAGTTTGATCCAGTGTGACCATATATTCTGATTTCCTCAGGACAGTTCCAGTTTAGAACTGCTTTGCAAACATAATTTTTAATAGCACAGCCTTCCTTAGCTTGGATGATGAAATACAGTTATCCTTGTTACATTTATATTTCTTGTTAAGAAGAGATTTCCAAAATATATTTCAGCATTCGTACAAAGTGGATGTAATCAAAACATAAAAATTCATATGCAAATGTTTCCATGAGCATGAATAAAAGGGTGGAAACATACTCACAAGGTTGTCATCTTTGGCTGTCAGGGTTTGAACTGGGGAGTTTATATATCTTTGGGGATTAAAAAATAATCTACAAAGAATACTTAAAAGGCAAAAAGATAAATATTGAATAGTTGTCTTGGTCCCAAATTTATTTGTGACTTTCAAAAAACTCATGGTTTTTTAATCTTTTTTAAATATTCAGTTTTGTAATAAAGTATTCATTTCTTTGAGGTGATTATATTATGGAGAATATAAACTAATTTTAAAAAATGATGGAAATATTAACAGCTCATTTCAGAAATTATCACACGTGCCTCATACAAAGATGATTGTTTCAGTTTATGTTCTCATTAGACCCATGATCTTATTTCTGGTGTCATGCTCATTTGATATTCTTTAGCAAGGGGAAAAACCACACATTTATTCAATACCTAACATGTGTCTGGCACTATGTTAAGTGCTGTAAAAATGTTTGTTATTCTTTCAGAGATAAAGAATTAAGGCTCCATGCTATTTAATGTTTCTATTGTTCCTACTCTCAGGAAATAGAAAGTCAACATTCAAACTAACTCTGTCTGACTCCCAAGTCTTTCCTCCTTTACCTTATTGCTGCCCATGCATATATAATTCTGTAATTTTTCATACTTTCATTATTAACATACTCCTCTCTACTCACATTGAAAGCTTGACACTGTAGGAATTGTTTTCATTTGAGTAGCAATTCCCAAGTACAAAATTAACCCGTATTTAGAATTATGTCACTTCTCTCAACATTGACAAATGCATGAGAAACTATAAAAGGCAGCAAGTTGTATTAGCTTTATTTTAAGGAAACACAACCTACCATTAGAAAAGATAAATGACTTGTCCAGCGGCACATTCCAATTCATGTAGAGTTAAAAATAGGGTTGTGAACAAGTTAAATGCTTTTTGGCTTTTTAGTCTAGAATATTATTTATAAGTTGTCAGTGATTCTCTGATTTTAGAACATGACTATAGAAATTTTGTTGCTTGCCAGAACTGGTAATGATTATAAGACCTTAGTATTTTTGACTTGTTGAAAATAATATTAAAAAAAGGCATCCATTTAAGACTGTTAGTTTTCAACATCGTCTTGTACATGCTTTAAAGTGGACGTACTGGTTGAATAATATACACTACTGAACGTAAAAGGAGAAGTTTTAATTATTTCTGTCATCTAATGAAATCCTGCTCAATTGGGCTATTTAATCTGTAGCCATTAGAAATTTTTAAAATATACTGTTTATCCTTCAACACATATTTATTGAGTGCCTGATATGTGGCAGGGACTCTTCTAAGAACTGAGGCTAAAAAAGTGACAAAAGTTTATTTTTCATAAAACTTACAATATATGGGGAGGAGATGATACATGTATACATATACATATATGGTATATATTGTATATCAGGCAGTGGTAAGTGCTCTGAAGAAAAACAAAGCAGATTAGAAGTTAGAGATAGACAGAGAGATGCTATTTTAGAAAAAGGATCAAGCAGGACTGCCTAATAATATGACCTACCTGAGACCCAAAGGAAGTGAAGGGTCTGGGGAAATAACACTGCAGGCAGAGTGAACAGTGAGCATAACGTATCTGAGGTGGGGTGGGCATGGCATGATTAATGATCAATTCAGTGTAGTCTAAATGATTGAGTGAGGGAGAAAATTATAAAAGATAAAATTAGAGTAACAGCAGGGGAAAAGTGGATGTGGGACCATAGAACCTTGGTAATGACTTCAGATTTAATTCTGAGTGAGACAGAATGGCATTGGAGGTTTGTAAGCAGAGGAATGATACAATCTGACTTAAGTTTTTAAAGAATCACTTGGGTTCTATATTAAAAGCAGATTTGAGGGGGCAAGGAATGAAGTGAGATCATTTGGGAAGGCATTAAAAAGTCCATGCAAAAGATGATGATGGCATACTCACCAAAGTGACCTAAAGATTCAATGCAATCCCTATCAAAATCCCAGTGTACTATTTTAAGAAAATGATAAATTAATTCTAAAATTTATATGAAAGCACAAGAGATCCAGAATAGCCAAAACAATCTTGAAAAAGAACAAAGATGGCAAATGTACAATTCCCAATTTCAGAACTTATTACAAAGCTGTGTGGTATCAATGTAAGGATAGACATATATCAGTGAAATAGAACAGAGAGTCCAGAAAATACTCTTATGTTTGTGAACAGGTTGCCAAAATAATTCAATAGGGGAAGGAATATTCTTTTCAACGAAAGATTCTGGGATAATTAGATATCAACAAATGGAAGAATGAAGTTGGATTCCTATTTCACCACTATACAAAAATTGATGCAAAATGGGTTATAGAGGATCATAAGCTTGTATGTAAGAATTAAAACTATAAAACTCTTAGAAGAAAATTTAGAAGTAAATCTTTGTGACCTTGGGTTAGGAAAACCCTTTTTAGACACCAAAAGTCCAAGTAACAACAGAAAAAATATATAATAGATAAACTGGCTTTCATAAAATTTAAGAACTTTTGTACTGCAAATGATGTTATTAAGAAAGTGACGTCAATCCAAAGACGTGTAAAAATTAGAAATACTATGACAAAGAATTTGTGCCCAAAATATAAAAGGATAACAACTTCATTAAAAATGAGTGAAGGGCTTGAATAAACATTTCTCCAAAGAAGATATAGTAATGGCTGATAAACACAAGAAAATGTACTCACCATCACTAGTTATTAGGAAAATGAAAATCAGAACTGTAATGAGATAACATTTCCTACTTTCTATGGTGGAAAAAATAAAAAATAACAAGTGTTGTCAAAGATGTGCAGAAGTAGGAACTCATAGCTTGTGAAAATGTAAAATGGTCACTTTGGAAAACAGTCCGGTATTTCTTCAGAAAGTTAAACATAAATTTACCATATTACCAAGCAATTCTAATCATAGGTGTATATCCAAGAAAATTGAAAACATAACGTCCACACAAAATCTTGTACATGAATGTTTATAACAGCTTTATTCATAATAGCCAAAAGGCAGAGATAGCCAAAATGTCCAATAACTGATGAATGGATAAATAAAAATGGTTTATCTGTACAACAGAATATTCAGCAATAAAAGAAAAAATGAAGTCTTGATACATGCTACAACCTGGATGAACCTGGAAAACTTTTTTCTAAGTGAAAGAAGCCAGCAATAAAAGATTACTTATTATATTATTTCATCTATATCAAATGTCAAGAATAGACAAATCTATGGAGACAGGAAGTAGATTTGTGGTTGCTAGGCCTGGGGAAGAAAGTAGAGAAGAATGAAGAGTAATTTCTAAAGGATATGCATTTTTTGAGGGGGTGATAAAAACATCCTAAATTGGATTGTGGTGATGGCTACACGATTCTGTGAACATAATAAAAGTCAATAAATTGTTCACTTTCAAATGAGTAAATTGTGTAGTATGTGAATTATACCTCAAAAAAAGTTTTTTTTTTTTTTTTTTTTTTTCAAAGATGTGATGATGGCTTAGATGATGATGGACTACGATGTTAACGTTGATGGTGATGGGAAGTCTGATTCTGGGGGGTGCATCTGAGTAAACCACATGACATTGCTGGCTTGCAACTATTTTTTTTAATCTAAAAATGGTAATTTTAAGTGGTTCTACTTAATATTGACAAGGTTTACCAACAGGTGTTTTTGATGCTAAGGCTGTGGGATGACTCGAAGATATGGGACAGAAGAATTAGAAAGAAGAGGATGTCATTTATTGAAATCTAGAAGATCAAAAGTAATTACTGGGATTGAGTTTATTTTTAGGCATGTTAGCACTACAATGACTAGAATATTACCAAGTGGATATTCCACTAAGAAGGTAGACAGTAGTCTGCTGTTTAGGAGCAAGTGAAAGAAATAATTCTCTGTGGCAGGATTCAAGCAAAGTTCATGCTGTGACTAGACAACTTTTCTTACTCTTTCCGCAGTATTCCACCTCCAGAAACAGTACATTTCTGCCGTGTGTCAATTAGATAAGATTGAGATCAAGTCATCTTCATTCCTTCCTAGAGTAACAGAGATGGGGATTTGAAAGTAGACATGTACTAAATTATTATAAGTCATTGTGTTTTATCCAACATGAGTTCACGTTTTTAGAAAGCATCTACTCTGTAACCAGGATTAGACTTTGAGAATTGCAAAAAAATATAAACCATCATTTCTTTCTCCCAATAAATTGTGAGATGGACAGAGAAATAAGTCTGTCTTGCAAGAAAAAGTCAGTGACAGCCAAATGATAGAAATGTAAAAGTAATAAGGGATCAATATATGCTGTGCAATAGACTAATGAAGTTAGATGCCGAAATGAGTGGTTGAAATGTTAAGAGTTACTCCTTAGAAGAGGGAGAAAAAACTGCCATGTTGACTGGAACAGTCAGAGAATGTTGATAAAATAAATGTGAATTTTTCTAGGCCTCTAAAGACAACAGATTTGGTTACGTTGATGTGAGAGAGACAGATAATGAAAATTGGGGGAAACAAACATAAATATAAGTGAAAAGGCTGAATTGCACATTACCTATTTAGGGAGCTGTGAATAAAAGATACTATCATTAGGCCATTATCCTTGAAGCCCGATGTGTAATAAATTTCATTGCATAAATTTAGATGGAGAAGAGAGTCCAATCAACTACTCTTAGGTTAAAGGAAAAATAACCATACCAATTTATAAGGTACATGTCTATTTTTGTGAACATAATCAAAGGGTATATTTTGTAATTTGTTGATTGGACCTAACAATCATGCACATTGAGTATTTTATGAGTGTGCTACTATACTAGGGACTGTTTAAATTCAGAATTGCCTTAAAGCACTATAATTTAGCTTAATGAAATAAAATAAGAAGGTTCCTAACAAGATGAAGCCTCTGCTAAATGTCAGGTAATTGGACTCAGTTTTTCTCATGATGTTTCTTTAGATAAGAGGACTGGGAAATAAAAAGAGATAGGATAGTTTACTTGTAGTATATTCAGATCTATTTGAAATTTAAATTCAGAAATTTGGGCCCCAGACAGGAAGCATCTTATCCCAACCTGACACTCTGCTAGGTTTTATCTTATTTGGCACTTACCATTTGCACACTTTGCTTTATTCTCTTCTATCTCTCTCATACGCTCCCCCATAACACATATTCACACACACACACGAATGAGTAGTGAGAAAACTTAACACAATTATCCCTATCCATTTATCTACTTTTATCTGTATATCCAAGGCCATGATGATAAAAATCCACTCTTTTTCATAGATGGTATGTGCATTTTGTTTTTGGAATAGATTTAAAAATATGTGTGTGTTTACTTGTGTGGTTAGAGGGCAGCTATCTACATATTAAGAGAACACATCAATTCTTATTCTTTAACAAAAACACTTACTTACCTTAGGTTTCAGATAATTAAACTCATTATTTGTTTTATTAAGTGATATGACATTTTTTATGGCTCTTTTTCTGCTGACTCTTAAAGGAAAATGAGTATTTTACACTATTTTTTACTCTGTATAAAGAAATGCTTCCATTATTTTCATTACTAGCAAGATCAAGAGAAACAAGTGGAGACATTATTTCCTTTTACGTAAAGGCACCAAACTACCAAATAATTAACTGAATTAATTAAAATGATAATGTTTTAACTTTGTGTCCCCATTGTGCCTGCTCAACATAGACTGGCAACTCAAAAGTGACTTGCTTAATGTTTTATCAGCATACTATAATGATATAAAATTAAATATATGCTTTGACCTTGGTAAGTATGACTATAGAATGCTTCCAGAAAAATATTTAACATGACAATAAATGATCATAAATGACCATAATGCTACTCTCTACTTCATAGATGATCATAGATGAACTTGAACTTAAGTATTATGCGGATACATAATTGCTCATATGCTTACAATATTGGCATGGTGCATTTATTTTTTGTCAGTAATGAGAATAATTTTCTTGTTGCTACTCTGCATTTTAGAATTCAAGTTCTAGAGAGTCATGAAAGAGACAATTTTTAATGTTTCTTATATGTAATATAACATGTTGAAGTGTTCGTTCATTCAAGAAACATTTATTGATGTCCTAATATGTGCCAGGTAATGTGAAGAATGCCATAAGAAGGTTTTTAGGAAGTTGTTGTGAGTATAATAAGAGGAAAAAATTGTTTTATGTAAAACAGTGCTGCTAAACCTTGGTGTATGTCATTGTAACCTCTCTGAGAATGAAGGCTACTGGTCATTCTCTCTAAAAGCAGGAGATAGGGGGTATTATAGACATGCAAACACAGTAATTTCCATACATTTTAGAAGTTCATAGAGGTTAAGGCAACATAAATAAAGATACCACTGTTTAATTACTGAAGGCTTATGGAGGAGGAAATATTTGAGGAGCCTTGACTACAGCTCTCAGGTATATTTTCCCCCATCTCATTCTTTCCTTAGGATGAGGCTTATGCGATACAGCAGCCTTCTTCAGACTTTTGTGGGTGTTCATCTATGATCTGACACGACAATCAGTGCTATCCTATCAATTAACTTTTCCCCAAATACCTTATCATTAGTTATATAGAACATCCTTTAAATCATTTGGCAACCTTCACCTTGACCCAAAATGTTGCCTCCTTTCTCTGAAATTCCCAAACACAACTTAGAATCAGCTGCTCTTGCTCGTCGTGCTGAGGACATGTGTCACTTATCACACTTTGTATGCCTGTGTTTCTTACTACATTGTTAAGTCTTCAATGGCAAAGATATTTACCATGAGTAAAGAGAATCAACCGGATATTATTTTAATTTACATTTACTTAATACTGTTGGAGAAAATCATTTATATATATATTTAATATTTGCACGTCTCTTTCTGCTATCACCTACTATAGCTTGTATCTGTTTGTTTTCATTAGATCATTTGTCCATCTTTCATCAAGTCATATGAATTTTGTTTTATTAGTAGTATTTAATGTTCTCCTGTTACATATATTGAAAATATTTTCCTCAGTCCATCTATTGTCATTTTATGATATTTTCAAATGCTTCCAGCCCCCTTTTAAAGTGGAGAGAGCTATCTTTCCCCTACTCGCCACCCCACCCCTTGGTGGCTCTTTGGTTTTGTCTAATGTGTTATAAGGGTTCTTTTTAATTTCTTTCAGGAATTCTTTAAATTATCTAGAATTTCTTATTATGTAATTCCAGGATCATTCCCACATTCAAATATCATGTGTAGCTAAATTTTCCAAATATTATGTATTTTAAAACCCATCATTTCATCATTGGTTTTATTTTATTTTATTTTATTTTTTTGAGACAGTCTCACTCTGTTGCCTGGGATTAGAGTGTCATGGCATCAGCCTAGCTCACAGCAACCTCAGACTCCTGGGCTCAAGTGATCCTCCTGCCTCGGCCTCCCAGAGTGCTAGGATTACAGGCATGAGCCACCATGCCGGGCCTCATCATTGATTTTATATGCAAGTTTTAAAAAATGTAATTTTGTTCTGCTTCTAGATTATGGATTATTTGATTTGTTTCTCATTTTATATTGCAGTTTTGTATTTGTCAGGCCCACTCTTGCCTTATGTTTTTTTCATTTTTCATATATTTTGGGGTATTTTTGTGCATTATTTCTTTCAGAGCTGTAAAGTTTGTTTGCCCTACAATTGGGCAAGGAATGTTAGTCATATTTATACAGTTAAGAAACTTCATCCCCTGACCAGAAATGCTTGCATCACTTGGTCAGTATACCCATTCCTAGTTGTATGTGGCTTCATCTATCATCTTGATCCAATCCCCTAATAAGGCAGTGCTGAAAAAGCCAAATTATCATTTGTTTTGTAAGGGTGACATCAGAGCAGGGCATGATATTCAAACACATTTTGCCTAAGTGCTGGGAAATGTTGATGAAATACGACTTTACCACAAAACAGACTTTACCTCTACAGTTGCCAGACAGCTCATGATAACA
>JAQIFY010001876.1:0-13819 GCA_028533085.1 Varecia variegata | reverse complement strand
TGTCCAGATACTAATGCTGAGTTCTAAATAGCTTCACTGTCCAAGGTCACAGTGTCCAAGGTCATGATGCTAGGAATCTGCAGGACCAGGGCCAGCTATGCCAGAATTCCACTCTCCCTCCTTCCCTGTAAGGCCTGTTACTTCACTGGCTCCTGATGCAGGTGTGCACAAGGGAGGGAGGCAAGTGTGTATTCTAGGTTTGGGGAAACAGGATGTGCATGCCAGGAATATGCATCTTGGTGCCTCGATGCATTCTGGTGCTGATAGAAGAGATGCAGTATTCCTCCCACACCCTTTAGGAGACATTGTAGCATAGTACTCCTCAAAGGGGGCTGACGGCATAGGTGTATTCATCACAGCTTGGGCTGCCATAACAAAATTCCACAGACTGGGTGCCTTAAACAATAGAAATTTATTTTCTCATAATTCTGAAGACTGTAAGTTCAAGATCAAAGTGTTGGCAGGATAGATTTTTCCCAAGGCTTCTCTCCTTGGCTTTAAAGTGGCTGCCTTTCAGTTATGACTTCATATGGCCTTTTATCTGTGCAAAAGTATCCCTTTTGTCTCTTCCTCTTCTTATAGGGGCACCAATCCTAGCTCCAAATACAGCCACATTCTGGGTTAGGGCTCAACATAAGAATCTGGGGGGAACACAATTCAGTCCGTAACAGTGGGCCACACATAGTTGAAATGCATCATGTTCAGAAAGAGTAAGTCCTTCTTTCTCAATGTCTGTTTAAACATCTTCTACAGATGCCAAATTTATGGGCTTAGATGAGTCATTTTTGAAGCTAAGTCACATTGCCTTTCCTCCCTAAATATTGTACTTAAAAGCATAGTATTTACAAATTGAAATGAGAAAGCAAGAAGAAAGAAATGCTGCCATAAGTCTCTAAGCAAGAGGAAAAAAAGTCTGCAAAGAAATGAAAATAAGCAAACTGAGAATTCTCTCAGAGCTGGAAAAAATCAATCATTACCACATCATCCCTGACAGTGATCTAGTTGAGATCAATTTGGTTAAAGTTAATAACACCTGCATGAGTTCCATTGTAGCAGATTGTCAATTTTATTACCAGTCCTGTGAGCTATGGGTACCAGCTTCCAAAATGAATGTAAATGAATGCTGGGATTTCAACCACTTCAAGAGGATGTGTTAAAAAATAATTCTCGAGTTCTTTAAACTGCCCAAGACAGTAGTCAGCTTCACAAGGCAAATCACCCTGCGGAGGTGGCTTATTACAGTCCACACAGGATGGACAGCTTCCCTAGAGGTTTGACACAGCACAAGAGAGGAGGCTGTCTGAAGAAAGACTTCAGCATCATTTCACTGTCTTCTTGTTATTTTGTTTTTGTAGTTTACCCAGGACTTGTTCCAAGTGGCAGGACTTTTGCTGAGCCTGCTTTGGCAGATGTTTGAGTTGTTCTCTTGTACCCAAGGCTCTTTGACACCAGTGTCAGTGACCTGAATGGAGTCACACTCATCCACAGTAACAGGTCAGCCAGCTGTGAACCCCCTTGCAGACCATGCCCTTTGAGCACAATCCCAAAGGCAATCCCATTAGCATGGAATCCAACAGAAGAAGGTCTTTGCCTGCTGAAACCAGTTCTGTAGAGACTGGAAGAGGTGTTTGTTCCTTCAAATGCACAAATACTAACACAAGGCTACATGGATAGTGAAGAATTAGGCAAACATGCGACCACAAGAGGAAACTAATGAGATTTGAGGAACAAACCCCAAAGAAACAGAGAACTATGAATTGCTTGAAAAAAAATTCAAAATAATCATCTTAACGAAGTGCAATGAGATGTAAGAGAACACAGAAAAACAAATGAAATCAGGAAAACAATGCAGGAACAAGAAATAAAGAGTACAAAAAAGAACCCAACAGAAATCCTGGAGCTGGTAAATAAAATGGCAGGATAAAAAATGCAATACAGAACTCTAGCAGAAGAATCAATCAGTCAGAAAATAGAAGCAGAGAACTCAAGGCAGGGTATTTGAAATTAGCCAGTTAAAGGAACAAAAAGAAAAGAATGAAAATGAGTGAAGAAAGCATAAGGGGCCTATAAGATACCATCAAGTGAATGAATCTATCACTTTTAGAAATAAGGAGAAGAGATAAAGAAAAAGGAGCAGAAAACTTATTTAAAGAAATAATTGTTGAAAACTTCCCAAATCTTGGGAGAAATATAGGCATCCAAATTTATGAAGCTCAAAGACCTAAGCAAGATCAACCCAAGAAAAGAATACTCAAAGAACTACAAAAAGAAGAAAAAACTAAGCTCAAAGTTAGCAGAAGGAAGGAAAAAATATAGGATAAATAAATGAAAGAGACTAGAATGACAATAGAAAAGAGCAAAAAAACAAAGAGTTAAATTTTTAAAAAGACAAACAAAATTAACACACCTTTACCTAGACTTACCAAGAAAAAAAGAAAGAGGACTTGAATAAATAAAATTATAAGTGAAAGAAGAGACATTAGAAATGATTCTGAAAAAATATAAAAGATCATAAGAAACTACTGGAAACAATTACATACCAATAAATTGGATAATCTAGAAGAAATGGATAATTCCTAGACCTGCGCAACCTACCAAGACTGAATCATGAAGAAATAGAAAATCTGAACATAATAAAAATAAATAAGGAAATCAAATCAGTAATCAAGAATCTCACAAAAAATAAAAGTCCAAGATCTGATGGCTTCACTGGTGAGTTCTACCAAGTATTTAAAGAAGAATTAATGCCAAAGCTTCTCAAACTCTTACAAAAAATTGAAGAGAAGGGAGCACTTCCAAACTCATTTTAATAGCCCAGCATTACCCCCATACCAAAGCCAGATAAGAACACTGTAAGAAAAGAAATTTATTTCTAAGTCCCTGATTACATAGATACAAAAAATTTTCACCAAAATATTAGCAAACTGAATTCAACAGTACATTAAAAGGACATATGCTAGAATCAAGTGGGATTTATCCCTGGAATGCAAGGATGTTTCAACACATGCAAATCAATAAATATGATAAAGCATATTAACAGAATGAAGAATAACAATCATATAATTATCTCAATAGATGCATAAAAAGTATTTGACAAAATTCAACATCATATCATGATAAAAACTCTGGACCAATTAGGTATAGAATGACTGTATCTCAACATAATAAAGGCCATATATGACAAGCCCACAGCTATTATATCATTATGATCAATGGTGAAAAGCTGAAGTCTTTTCCTCTAAGATCAAAAACAAGACAAGGATGCCCACTCTTACCATTTCATTCAACATACCACTAGAAGTCCTAGCTAGAGCTGGCCTATGGAAGAAAAAGAAATAAAAGGCATCCAAATCAGAAAGGAAGAAGTTAAATTATCTGTTTGTGATAACATGATCTAATATATAGAAAACCCTAAAGACCCCACCAAAAACTATTAGAACTAATAAATATATTCAGTAAAGTAGCAGAATACAAAATCAACATACAAATATTTGTTGTATCTCTATACACTTATGGCAAACTATCCAAAAAAGAAATTAAGAAAACAATTCCATTTATAATAGAATCAAAAACAGTAAAATTAGAATAAATTTAAGCAAGGAGGTGAAAGATCTGTACACTGAAAACTATGACATTGATTAAGGAATTTGAAGAAGACACAAATAAATGGAAAATATATATATTCTTGGAGAAGAATTAATATTGTTAAAATGTCTATGCTACTCAAAGCAAAGTACACATTCAATGTAATGCCATCAAATTCTAATGACATTTTTCAGAGAAATAGAATAAACAATCCTGAAATTCATATGGAAACAGAAAAGACCTGAATAGCAAAAGCAATCTTGAGAAAAATGAGCAGAGCTGGAGACATTACACTTTCTGCTTTCAAACTATATTACAAAGCTGTATTAATCAAAACAGTATGGTGTGGGCATAAAACCAGTTACATAGACCAATGGAACAGAATAGAGAGCCTGGAAATAAACCCACATGTATACAGTCAACTAATCTTTGAGAAGGGCTCCAAGAATACACAATGGAGAAAGGATAGTCTCTTCAACAAATGGTGCTGGGAAAACTGGATATCTACATATAAAAGAGTGAAATTGGACCCTTACCTTAACACCATGTACAAAAATTAACTAGAAATGAATTAAAGATTTAAATGTAAGACCTGAAACTATAAAACTTCTATAAGAAAACATGGAAAAAATCTCCTTGACATTGATATTGGCAATGATTCTTTTTGGATGTGATACTCAAAGCACAGGCAACAAAAGCAAAAATAAATAAGTGGAACTACATCAAACTAAAAAGTTTCTGCAAAGCAAAGGGTACAATGCACAAAATAAAAAGGCAACCTACAGATTGGGTGAAAGTATTTGCACAGAATATTATTATTAACCTCTTATCTAACAAGGAATTAATATCTAAAATATATAAGGAACTCAACAACTCAGTAGCAAAAAATAAAATAACCAAACTAAAAATGGGCAAAGGACCTGAATAGACATGTTCCCAAAGAAGACGTACAAATGACTAACAGGTCATATGAAAAGATGCTGAACATCACTAATCATCAGGAAATGCAAATCATAACTACAATGAGATATTACCTCACATTTTTTAAGATGGCTACTATCAAAAGGACAAAAGATGACAAGTGTTGGCGAGTATGTGGAGAAAAGGGAACTCATACATTACTGGTGAGAATGTAAAGTAGTACAGTCATTATGAACAACAGTATGGAAGTTCCTCAAAAATTAAAACTAGGACTATCATACAATCCAACAACTCCAATTGGGGTGTATATTCAAAGGAAATGAAATCAGTATCTGAAGAGATAGCTGCAATCCTATGTTTATTGAAGCATTATTCATAACAGCTAAGTAATGGAAACAACCGAAGTGTCAATCAATGGATCCTTGCATAGAGAAAATGTGGTATCTAACAATGATGTATTATTCAGCCTTAAAAAGACGTCCTGACATTTGTAACAATATGGATAGACCATTATGCCAAGTGAAGTAAGCCAGACACAGAAAGACAATACTGTGTGACCTCACATGTAGAATCCAAAAAAGTTGAACTCAGAGAAGCAGAGTAGAATGGTGGTTGCCGGGGGCTGTGTGGCGAGGGAAATTTGGAAATATTTTTCAAAGGGTCCAAACTTTCAGTTATTTATCAGTTCTGGGGTTCTAATGTGCAATACGGTGACAGTATTGCTTCCTTTAAATTTGCTAACAGAGCAGTGTCCTTACCACCCCGCCCCCCACACACACATACACAAATGGTAACTGTGTGTGGAAGGATGGGTTAATTTGATTGTGGTAACCATTACACAGTGTATCCATATATCAAATCATCATGTTTTATACTTTGAATATATGCAATTTTTATTTGTCAGTTCTACCTCAGTAAAGCTGAAAAAATAAAATTATGGAAGAAAAAATATAACTTAGTCAATGAGGAAAGTGGTGTGCATGGAAGGATGTTCAAAGATCAGCAGATAAGGAAATATGAGATGCGCAGCACAAAGCACGCATGGAGGGAGCAGGTCTATCAGGCAGTGCTTGAGGTATTATGCTGCTTAGTATTCTGGATGTTTTTCCCCCTTGAAGGCCATGATGATTTCAAACATAAGGCTATCATGACCATTGTGAGGCCATCTCTGATTCACTAGGTAAGGTTAAAGATGCCTTTTTCTGTGCCCTTACTGAATGTTCTACAAACCTCTCCCACAGCAACTATATTACAGAGTTGCCATTGTTTATAACCAGAAGGCAGAAGAGCATATAGGAATTGAAGTCCAGATAGACAAGGGTTCACATGTCCGTTCCAGCATTTATTAGCCTTTGTTTCCTTGGGCAAACCACTTAACTTCCCCAAATATCAAGTTTTAATCTGAAGAATTGGCTCATTACCACATTACAAAGTCAGAGTGAAAACTGAATGACATAATTAACACAAAGTGCCTGACACTTAGTAGGACTTCAATAAATAGTGGCTATTATGGTTTGTAATCTCACCTCCCAGTTGACTGAATTCCATTAAGGCCAGTGCAGTATCTCTGCATATTGGCAGCCCACTTCTATCAAGTGTCTGTCATAAAGGATGTGCCCAGTAAATGTTTGTGGAATGACTGCATAAATCAGATTCAGAAGATCAATTTTACCTTGTGAGGATAGATTGGTGGGATATAAATTTGGAGGTTTGTTTCCCCAGCAAAAACATCACACTTCATTTTAAGCAAACAGACAAGTTTGTTAACGTTATGTGTCAAGTTGGCTAAACTGTGATGCCCAGATGTTTGGTCAAACACAAGTCTAGATGTTGCTATTATTTAACATCTAAATAAGCAGACACTGAACAAAGCAATTACCCTTCATAATGTGGGCGGACCTCATTCAATCAGTTGAAGACCTTAGAAGAAAGAGACTGAGGTTCCCAGAGGAAGAAGACATTCTGCCTTTCGACTGCCTTCAGACGGGAGCTGCAACATCGACTTTTCCCTGCGTCTCCAGCCTGGGAGCCCGCCCTGCAGATTTTGGATTTGCCAGCCCCCGCAGTCACATGAGCCAATTTCCTCAAAATAAATATTTGTCTTTCTATATACATTGTATACATCAATTATACACATCCTACTGGTTCTGTTCTAAAGAACTCTGGCTAATACAGATATTATTTCCCCACTTTACAGATGAGGAAACTGAAGCTTTGGGTCCCACAGCTAATAAAGGGTGGAGCTTATACCTCAAAATTATTTCTTTCTGATTTCAAGTCTTAGACATACCATTGATTTCTATATGATGCTTCTTTCCCTCTTCCATTTATTTTTGGAAGAGAAGGAAAGAAACAAGAAGTTAATAAAGGAACATTAGTAGAAAAGAGGAAAGAATCATGAAGAAAAAGAAAGAGGGTAGGAAGTACAGACAGCCTTAAAGTGAGCAGGCTTAGTTTCCTAAAGATGTCAAAGTTGTCTACCTGGCTTCCTAGGGTGGCTATAATTTGCCATGTCCGATTCCATAGAGCCACATTACATGGTGATGAATGGGTCCTCTTTAATCCTATCTGACATATCTCCTTCCAGCCCACATTCACCTTGTTATTTCCTTTACAGTATTTATAATGATTTCTCATTATCTTATTTGATTATTTGGTCTACTTGTTTTATTGTCTTCCTCCCTGACTGTAATGTGTAGTCAGGGCAAAGATCTTTTCTATTTTCACTCACTGCTTATCTTCAGCATCCAGCACATTGTAGAAGCTGAATGAAGGATGATGCCACATTCATCCTCATCTTCCTGTCTTCACCACCCCCACCTTTTTTTGCGTTGCCATCCTAAACTTATCCATTCCTCAAAACCCAACCTAAACTCCTATGTGTCTCAAGGTCTTCCTTGATTATGCTCTGGCCCAGCCACACCGCATTCACCATAATTAAAACGCTACATATAAAGTCAGCCCTGTGTCTCCCTTTTTGCTGCTATAACTACAGTAATAATTCTCAGTGCCTAGAATAGAGATGATATTAAGAAATATCTATTGGTTGGATAAGTAGAGAATGTTCATTGATCTGACCATTATAGAACTCTAAGAACTGCTATGTGCTTGGTGATTGAATATAAAATAGCTATAAATTATTAAGTGGTTACAATATGCCAGGCACTTTTCTACACGCTTTTTAGGTCCTCACTCGATTATCCCCAAACCCTAAGAGATAGGTAATATTGCTGTCATCCCTATTTCACGGAGGGGGAACCCGAGGGACAGAGAGGTGGTGAAGCCTAACGCTGTGTGGGTGGGAAGTGACAGAGCCAGGCTTCCAACCAGGCATCTGCTCCAGAGCTTAACCTTAACCCCGTGCTCTAGTGCTCACGGTCTGTGGGGAGGCAGGCAAGAGATTAAGGAGATAACTGACAGTCTGAAGTTTCATTATCTTAGTTCATTTATTCCTCGAACAAATACTTGTTGAATGCCACATTCTTTGTTAGGCACCAGAGATACAGTGGTAAACTAATCCACTCGGTCCCTGACACACCAGTATACTTCTGCTTATTGTGGTTCTCACACTTGGCTCACATTAGACCACCTGGGGAGTTCTAATTGGATTTATTTAATTAGCTGGCCTGGAGCCTGAGCCTCTGTGTTTTGTAAACTGTGATGGATTCTAACATGCAGCCAATGCTGAGAACCACCTCTTTAATATTTTGTGCCAAACCAACTCAATACCACAATCATCTGGGAAGGATTTTAAAATCCAGAGGTCTGCCCTTTCCCCTACCTGCTCCTACCTTCCTGAGCAAATGACCCCAGAGTCTCTGAGAGTAGAACACAGGAATCTGTTTGAAAAGCTCCGCTTAGGATTCTGGTGCAGCTGACCAGCAGACCTACGTTTTAGGCTCATCCGAGCAGCTGCCAACAATAAGACTTAAAGGTGCTTAGAAGAAAGAGCTCACAGAGGGCTGCGGTGCTCGAAGCTGGGTTTACAAACCATGTCACTGGAGCCGGTCTTAAAGGGAGGATAGGCTTTAAGTATGTGGAAAGGAATAGAGGCTTTCATGCACAGTAAGAATCATGCACATCACTTTATTATATGGTGTCTTATGTTAAATATGTTTGTTTGAGAGCCATTCTACTCAAAATGTGGTCTGAGGACCAGTGGCTTCTGCCTGGGAGTGTGTTAGAAATGCAGCATCTCGGGTTCCACCCCAGAACCTGCATTTTAAACAAGGTCTGCAGCTGATTTGTATGTGCATTAAAATTTGGGAAACATGATTGTCTATATCTGCCTTGGTCTCTCCCAACTACCCAGTAAAATATAAGGTACTTGAGGACATGAAACATGACTTCTTTGAAGATATGGAAATAGTTTAGACAGATATCATTTTGTTTAATCTGCTCAGCGACTCTATAAAGTACATTATTATTATACCCATTTTTCAGGAATGGAAATTGAGGCTTGGAGAAGTCAAATGTTACTTGTTTTTCCAAGTCTGATGCTCTTTCTACTGTGATATGAGAATTTTTTTCTTCATTATTATCTCTAACATCCAACATCATGATAAACATAAGATTCTGGGTTCAGAAAATTTCTGAAAATCATATAATAAGTTGGAAGTAACTGTAGAAGTAATATTGCCAAATCCTGTCACTTAAAGTTGAAGACACTCTGGACCAGAAGTTTAAGGACCCTACTGGAGGCCACAGAGCTAGTCTGTGAATGATATAATGAAATTACTGTTCTCATCTCCTGACTACACCTTGGTGCCTTCCATCTCATCTTTTTAACTCCTGCTAACACTTTGTATTGCCTGTTACAAAGATAGCTTCTTAGAATAGCCTGATTTTCAAGCCCATTCTGAGACAGAGCCAAAAAAAAGCACTTTTTGGGGAAAACAGTTTTAAAGCATACCTGGGTGGAAAATTACCTTCAATGAACTGTACTTAGAGTCACTGTATGGTTTCTAGTTATTACACAAATGCAAGAGGACAGGGGCCTCCCTTATATAAGTATGTCCTATTCTGAGCCTCCTGCTCAGCCCATCTGTCTGATGAGCTCAGCCACCTGGATTCTTGCTGGCCTTTTCATTTCTCATCAGAATGTCTTCCAGCCCCGAACACGTGGCGAGTCTTTTGCCTCTTCGTAGCATGTAGAATTGTGGTAATGACTGTTTTTTTAGAGAACAGACAGTGCTGCCATTTTTGTTCACCTTTGAATCTGACCTGTCAACATCACATATGCATCAAAGGGGGGCAAATTGCCTGGTATAACAAAGGCTGCTCCAGCCGGCTGCTCAAAGCCAAGTGTTAGACCAAACCTTCAAAATGTTCAAGGAGTTGCCCTCCAAATCAGAGCCTGATTCTCAGCTTGTAAGGAATCTTTCACTGCAAATTTTGTTTTTTCCATCTTCCTTGCTTTTCATTAATGCATTCTTAAGCATGCAGTCAACTTGAAAAGGCCAAGTACTCAAATTCAAGACAAAACTGAGAGCAGTTGCTCTCTCATTTGCTCTGTACTTGTGAAATTTCCTATGCAAGTCTTTTATTTGCTTTGCTGTCCCTCCACAACCAGCAAAACTCTTCCTAGGTTTGTAATTAGTAGATTGACTCCCCACTGCTTCCCTTTAACCCAAGGTGGAAGTAATTAATATTATTTTAATTGGAGAAAACAAAAAAAGGGGATGATCTTTGTGAGTAAACAGGGAACAAGGTCATTACCACTATACCTGTTTGGTCTGCTCAAAGTGCCATTTAACTGCTTGAGGTCTTTGACATCAGTCTTTTTAGAATTTATCCAAGGAAAATGCCTTCAATTCTCCTGCTTTTCTGTATACCACTGGGAGAGAAGTAGATTCTTACATTACTGAATACCTAAAAATAGTGAAAACTAAAAAAGGTGTTGAAACCCTGAAGATTAGGTCCACTATTTTGTTGGGTTTGCTACTCAAAGAGGAAAAGGAAAATTCCCACTAGCTGGCAAGCTCATAGAAGGCCAATCTTGACAAACAAAAAAATATGGAGGAGGAGAAAAATGGAGAACAACATGCCAGGAAGCAGTGTGCAGAAGCAATGTGCAAAAGCAGGAGGAGGGTGGCTGGACTCAGGCCTGCAGGGTGTACTGGAGGTCATTTGCTCTAGCTTAGAAGAACCCTCTGGGGCTTGCTTGGAACGTGTCAATCTGACTTCACACTCAATCCAACCAGCTTGGTTATGTAGTTTCCCAATCTGCAGGAGATTTAAAGCAACAAATTAGAAAGCATGAAAGAGGCTGTTAGAGGCAAGAACACTGACAGTAGCCAGAAAGGACACTGCCAACTCTGAAGGCAAAAAGTAGAAATCTGTGACATGCAGACTGAGGAATTTAAAAAGCACAGAAGTTGAAAGCCAGCCAGTATTAGAAGAAAGTATAATAACTAAGGTTCCTAATAATGACCCAGCATCTTCAATAAATATTGGATTGTTTCCAGTATGCTTTAAGACAGAGAAAAGTATAATATTTTAAGAAATGTTTAACAATGAAGATTTTGATGCTTAATGGAAGCCTCTTTATTGATTTGGAGAAGTCACTGTCATTTGTTCTTCCTGGCATTTTGTTCCCATCTTTTATAAATATTTTTTTTTTATCTCATAGTCCGTGCCAGACATTGTGATATGAGCTGAGGATACATTTATGAACAGAACAAGACATGGTCCCTGCCTTCATGGTGCTGTTTAATGTGAAGGCCAAAAAATTAATGTGTAATGTGTAATTAAAGTTTAATGACTATTATTCCATTAGAATACAGACACAGGTAGGTGTGTGTCATGGAAGGGAGAGACTCCATGCTATATGAGCATAGGGGTGTGATCTCAGCAGAGATCAGGCAAGGCATTTTCAAGGAATTGATGCTTGATGTTTGAAGAATGAGTAGAAGAAATTGGTGCAGAGAAGAGGCAAGAGCTCTACAGGTAGAGGAAACTGACTGTGTGGATAAATAGCCATGTGTCGGGAGAAGGAATGAATAGTAAGTGTGGGTCTTAAAGAAGGTGAGTGGTGGGAGTGAAGAGGGGTGGTAGCGTGGGAGCAGGGACTGGCTTGTCCTGGGATGAGACCAGAAAGGCAGGAGCCCAACCACGCCAGAACTGTGGGCCTCGTTCATGAATCCTGTCTGTAATTAGAAATCAAAGGAAAGCCATAGGTTGGAGGCTAACCTAATTAGATTTTCACCTTAAAAAGTCACTTTGGCTGCTCTGTAGTACACATTGGCAGAGCAAGGGTGTTGTGCAAGTGAATGTGTGGAGAGACGTTGTAATTCAAGTGAGCGATGGTGGTAGTTTGTACTGGATCACGTGTAAGACTGAAAGAGCTGGAGGGATGTAGGAGGGAAGCGTGAAAATGTGGTGATTGGTTTTATATCGGGAGTGAGGGAGAGAGAGATCCTAAGGATGACTCCTAGGTTTCTGGCCTGCACAAGTAGGAGCTCTTAGAAGAGAACCAAGTTTGGGGATTTGGGCCTGTTGAGTTTGAGAGGTCTTTGAGACAACTTTCTCAGCCCTCATGTCTCACATCAGGTGCCATCGCTTCTTGGTGCCTTTCTCTAAGGGCTCACCATCCTTGCTCTGGGCCAGATGCTACAGGTTCCTTTAGAGACCCTGGCATACCTCTATTATTTACCTGGCCCAGTTGGGATGTGAAGGCATGATAGACTTCTTTTTCTGCTGCACGTAGTGGAGGCTTAACAAGTCGGCCTTGCATGCATGATGAGGAATGAATAACCCCTAGTGAGCTCTTCTAGCAGCATGTCAAAACTGAAGATCTGATAGCTCCTTTCAGGACTAATGTTGAAATTTGAACTTTAAGTCTGTCAAATCAACTCTAACAGTCTTTATTCAAGGTCACAGGCAGAGCCGTATCAGTCAGGGTCCAAATAGGAGAAGAGCACACTGAATTAGGGTTTAAACCTATTTACCAAGATGAGGCAGAATGTGGAAAAATGCAAGGGATAGTTAAGTGAAACAGCAAATGGCAGTAGAGCTGTTCCCTCCCTTGGATTTGAAAGTTGGTAGAGTCTAGCACAGATGCTCACTTACAGGGAAACCTGATCATTGTTGGTGGAAATAAATGGCCCCAGGTGACTTCCCAGGGAGGGAGCCAGGGAGCCCTGATTTTACTCTTTCTTCTCTCTGTGCTTTCCTGCTGGGCTCCCCACTTAGCCGAATCCAACAGGAAGCCAGAGGGACCCCTTAATGTAGTCTCTACAAATCAGCCTCCAGGGTGGAGAAGAGTGGAGAGTGGCCCTGGAAGGCAAATGTGGGATGTCTAGTCTAGCACAGAAGGTGACATTGAGCTTGACGCTGAGGACTGAATATAATGTTGCCCAATGAGTTCAGACAAGAAATATACTTTAATAAACTTATATACAATGCTATGGAGTTTTGATGAAGAATTCCTAGATGAGAAACAACAAATTGGTAGAGCACTAAAGTCAGAAAATATTTTTTGGTCACTTTTGAGCTGTGGGCCTCAGTGTCCTCTTGTGGCAAATGAGAATACTATTTGCCTATTTCACAGGGCTGGGGAAAGAACCAAAGTAGAAGATATGCATGCAAATTCCTTCTAAATTGGAAAGCACCATGTACATTGTGGTAAAGCAGAAAAGACACTAGAAATGCTACTTACTAGGTCAATCATGCAAGTTAATCTTCTTTGCCTCAGTTTACTTATCACTAAAATAAGGGTGATAATACATACATAATGATGCTTTTTATGAGGATTAAATGAGATAATATATATAACACTAAGTCTAACATGTCACACTCACCCAGTGAAACATTATTATTATTTTGTACCTATTTCTCCTTCCCACCCCTTTAGTCACTAAGTTCCCTGAAGGTAGCTGTACTTTACATATCTCTGTATTTCCCCTAGAACATACTGTAACATTCCTTCTACCCCATCATGGCCTTTTAGAGGGAAAGTGACCTTATATGGCACTTACAACATTCCAGGGCCTAGGGAACACTTGGATTGTACTTGTAAGTACCCTAGACATTGTGGAAAGATCTTGAAGGGAACATCTAGAACCTTCTGCTGTTCAAGCCAACTAGGGCAGAATCATTCACATTTAAGACATTCCTATAAATGTTTCCATGTCTATAATCAATGAATTATTATAGCTAGGGGTAGGAATTCTTGATGCTAAGTAGAGAACAAGGTAGGAGAGGAGTTTGGGGAGGTGCATGGAGAGAGTACATGGATTTTCTTACAGAAATTGAAAGTGGCAAGTAATAAATTACTAAGAAACAGGGAAGTAGAACCAGAGCCTGGACTAGG